>ML789802.1:27238-38254 GCA_009831015.1 Picea engelmannii
CGTAAAGCAAGATGAGTCATGCTTCTGACCTCGTTGTTAGACGTAAAGCAAGATGAGTCATGCTTCTGACCTCGTTGTTAGACGTAAAGCATGACATCGTGTGATCCTTGCTTCTGACCTTGTTGTTAGACGTAAAGCAAGATGAGTCATGCTTTTGACCTAGTTGTTAGACGTAAAGCATAACGCCGCTGATTCCTTGCTTCTGACCTAGTTGTTAGACATAAAGCAAGATGATTCCTCGCTTCTGACCTCGTTGTTAGACGTAAAGCGAGATGTTGATGTGTTCCTTGCTTCTGACCTCGTTGTTAGATGTAAAGCAAGATAAGTCATGCTTCTGACCTTGTTGTTAGACGTAAAGCATGACGCTGTGATTCCTCGCTTCTGACCTAGTTGTTAAACGTAAAGCGAGATGATGATATTACTTGCTTTTGACCTAGTTGTTAGACATAAAGAAAGATGTGGCTGACACTGAGCTACCAGCTTAACTGCTGTGACATTGAGCTAGTGTAGTACTGTGATGTGCCAGCCTAGTGCTGTGATGAGGTATCATTTTCACTGATACATATTTGATGCAGATGATGATAGCATTCTTTCGAGAATGATGATGCTGCTGATGAAGAAAACTTTCGATGACCCGTAAATGTGCTAGCCAATGTTTCAAGATGATATTGACGATACTGTCCTCCAGATGCCACTAATGATGCAGACCTCTCTCACATGATGCTTATGAAGAATACCCTTCTTGTTAAGGGGGAGTGTTGAAATAATGTAACTACGAAGAACATTCCTATTATTATTGGATTAAATCCCCATTGCGGATTAATCATGTCATTATTATTATTGTTGTTATTACATTAATCCCCATTGTGGATTAATCATGTCGGTAATTGTATAAGGACCAAATCCCCTTTTGCGGATTGGTCTTCGGACAATTATAAAGGGCAGAATAAGAAGTCGGCCCCAACAGTTATTATGGAAGACCCAGAATTAATTAAAGGTGGGTTTACCCACCCAGAGTGAGAGGTCGGCCATGCCAGTTATGACCTTTCACACGTGTCAGTCTTGTATAAATAAGAGGCTAACGCCTCACTTCAAACACACAACTCACTTGCTCATTATCTTATGAGGCAAGCTGCAATTACCAGTTGGAGAGAGGAGAAGAAAAGTGGCGCATCTTTTGGAGAGGACTATTTGTATTGGTTTGAGTTATCTCTTGAACATTGCATTAGCAATTTATGATAAGGAAGTTTTGGATGGGTTTTCTTCCCCTAGAGGGTTTCCTAGGATAAATGTTGTGTCTCTTGTGAATGTGTATTTCTCGGTGATCTTGTTCTTATGATGCTCTTATCTATTGAAATGCAAAGAACTATAATAATGGCATAAACATTAACACAAACTACCTAGCATATATAAGACAATAGAAACAAGAAGCAAGCAAGCTTCCTACCTCTATCCTATTGAGAGATAGCTCCCCTTAAAAGACCAAGATTCACCAAAAATTACAAGAAATAATCAACAAAGCATATACCTCATATACACCATGCACATAGATGATCCACACACATTAGCTCTACACCATTGAGTAGCCTCCAAAGCCTTTTTATTCAAATAGAAATGATATTCTGATTACAATAGCAAGCATCTCAACCCAAGCTCCAACTAACTTGCAATAGGAGAGAATGCTTCAATATATAGGAGAGGAGATGAGTTTATCATAGAGGAGGGCGCACCACTTGGTGAGGAGGGGCGCACCACTTGGAGGGGAAACATATGCCAAGTGCTAAGAAATGGAAGCCACTTGTTTCACAAACTCCCACAAGCTGCCACCTAAAGAGGTGAGGTGGAGTGAAGGCTTCCACCTATCAAACAGTGGGCGCGCCACCTCTCTCAAGGAGGGCGCACCTCTTTCTTGCACATGCTTAAAAACAATTCATACACATGCCCACTTTATTGCTTTGACCATTGAACATCATCCTCTTGCTGCCACATAGCCTTTAGAGACTTTATTTCGTCTCCAACATGTCAAAACATGTTTCCTCGATTTGAGCATATGCTGATTTTTTATGATTTTATTTGACTTTTTTGGGTTTTGTGAGCAAAAATGACTTTTAAGTGATTAAAATCACTATTTTTGCTCAACTAAGTGGGTACTTAGGTAATATGGGTGCTCTAGGTCCAAAAATGAACACCCCCATGGTATATTAAGTCCCCTAGTACCACTTTTTAAATACATCTTTATTTCTTAATTAAAAATTGCCGAATTCTGACAATTTTTTAATTAACTAAAAAAATTAAAAAATCTTAAGGGGGACTTAGTACATTTCCATAAGATTATAGGAGAATGTTTAGCATGGTAATATACATTAGACACTAGGCTTAGATCCATGTTCAAGCCTAACCATGGGCATATACTCTAGCTCTGGAAGGATTGAGTGAAAAAACTCATAAATTATAAATCGCCTGAAAACGGAAAAATATAATTAGTAAGTAAAAAAAAAACACTCCAGAGTATAACTCACGTTTAGGACTTGAGGTGGCTAAAACCTTTTACAAATTCATCATGCAACATCTCTTATTACAATTTTTATGGAAATGTAAAAGAAAAAGGGTGGTCTTTAAGACCGGTTGAACTTCTTAACTCTGAATTTTGAACAACAATGTTCAAACTTTGGTGGCTCGCTGGAAATCTATCCTAGTGCAACTTTGATGGATAACACTTAGAATTGTAAATCAACATTTAGAGTTGTAAAGATCTAGAGGTAGTGTTATTTTTTTTGAGTATATTGCATGTGCTAACAATGGGATAATAAAACACTTGCAAGGGCACCTCAAAAGGACACTTAACCATCCAAACTGTGAGCAGAAAGTACTTGACTGTTTGTTGTCCTAAAACAACAGCTAAGGACAGCCTTGAAGATAAAACTTAGAGCCCAACAAGAGGTCAAAGACAGACCTGTTGGGCAGCCTCATAGTACCTCCGAATTTCTACATGGTATCAAAGCCCTTGGTGGCTGGACTTGTTGATTTTTAGGAGCATTGAGTGGACAATTTTGTTGGACAGTTCAGGGCAGTTTTGGGACAGCTTGTTAGCAGATTTTTGGACAGCTTGTTGGTAGTGTTTGTGGACAGCTTGTGGGTAGATTTGTTGGATAGCCTGTAGAACTGTTTTGGACTTGTGTTTTCAAGCCTCTTTTCACACCTATTTGGATAGGAGTGAGGCTAATTTGGACAGCCTCTTTTCACACCTGTGTGGACAAGAGTGAGGTTGTATTTGACAACCTCTTTTCACACCTATTTGCTAGGAGTGAGGTTGTGGTGTTACTGCCTCTTTTCACACCTATGTTGACATGAGTGAGGAAGTGCTCTTGTCTTGTTTTAGCATTAATGTGAGCTTTAGGACAACCATGTCGATGTCCCAGATGCAAGCAGAGGATAGGCTAGATGGAGCTAGCAACTGGTCCCCTTGGAAGACCAGAATCATTTACATCTTAGAGGACCTCGAACTATGGGATATAGTTGAGGCTCCCGTTGTTGTTCCTCCTGTTACTACTCCCGTCATGGTGGAAAAGTTCGGGAAGAAGAACAAGAAGGCGAAAAGGATTATTTGTGACGGGGTGATAGATCATGTCATTCCACATTTGACTGGTAAAGACAATGCATTCGAGATATGGGATTCTTTATGCAAAATTTACCAGAGTTCTAACCAGAACTGAAGATGGTTCTGCAGGACATGCTCAGGAGCATTAAGATGCTCGATTCCAAGTCGGTTACATCATTCCTTGGCAGATTCACTGAGATCATAGATGAGCTTGCAACCATCGGAGAGACAGTGGACCCAGGCTTTATCGTGAGGATAGCCTTATATAGCTTTACCAAACCATGGGGCCCATTTGTTCAAGGCATTGTTGCCCGAGAGGTTATGCCTACTTGGGAGAGACTTTGGGATGATTTCGTTCAGGAGGAGACGAGACTCACCTCAGAGTCCTCAGGACAACAACGGATTACCTAGGGTGATGAGGACCTTTCTTTGTGGACTAACGGTAAGAAGAAGACCGACCGAGGTGCTAGACAGGGTCCCAAGGGAGGGGCCAAACCACATTAGAGTGGCGGTGGGTAGGAGAGAGACATGAGCACAGTGAGATGATTTTCTTGTGGAGAGAAGGGTCACTATGCAGGACAATGTCCCAAGAAGAAGAAGAAAGCAACAAGATGACACTACAGCGACAATAGAGGAGATTGAGTTCGTTGCTCAGTATGAGAGGGAGTGTGCGTTCGTCAGTTCTTTGTCATTTTTTACACCATCCAGCATCAGGTGGGGAGACATAGTTGATGAGGACCTATTGACTCATAGTAGTGATTCAGAGGGAGCTCAGACTCAGTTTTCATGGAAACCATCATCGGGGCTGACTGGTCCACCCAGGACAACTTCAGTTTCAGAGTTGTTGAGACAGAGGGTTGGTGAAGGGGCTTTAGAGTATTAGATATTGATGAGGAGGAGCAGCAGGGCACCATAGAGGCTTGAGCCTCACTTGGCTACAGAGACGGGCAGATCAGGTTTTGGATCCACTTCAGGTGGAAGTCACTTGTGAGAGGTCAAGTTGAGGATCTTTGTGAGATGCCAAGATCCAAATAAACTTGGTGAGATGCAAAGAGAGAGAGACTCTTGGTGAGATGCCAAGAGTAGTGACCATTGGCCAGATGCCAGGAGGTACAAATCCTTGGTGGGAGACCAAGGTTGAGATCTTTGGTTTGATACTAAGATCTAGGTGATCTTGGATAGGTGGAGATGCACTTCCATCTATAGATCATGCAGTTTGAGAAGATCTGTGTCAGAAAATACTTTCATTGATCAGGGTACAACCATGCTCACCGAGTCTTTGCCAGTAGGCAACCATGTCCACTACAAGGATGAGATTGGGGGTGAAGGGCACTTTCCTCGATAAGAGGGAGTGTTGAGATTTGGGTACCTTGGAAATTGGTCCCCTTGTGTTTGTGAGCCTCTAAACACAAGTGGGAAATACTTTGTACTATGTACCATGTACTTTATGTCTAATTTCACTTTGACTTAGGAGATTTAAGTCAAAATTGAAATTTGGTCATTTTAGCCTAAAATGACTATTAATTCACTTTGTGGGTGAATTGAGGGACATAAAGAGAAACTACGGAAACTTGAGTAAAGTGGGTTTTGAGTTGAGATTCTTTTGGAGAGATCTCAACCCTTGATTAGAGATGGGATGAGATGATCTCATCCACCCATCTTTTAGGTTATGTTTCCTTAAGAGGGGTGCATAGGGCAAGGAGAGGCTCATTCTCACTTGTATGTTCACCAAAGGAGCTTGGAGAAGGGCAAGGAAATGGGAATGGAAGCATTGAGAGAGGCGAGCTTGGGCGCCTCCTTTCATGGAGGGCTCATGAAGGCTTAGGGCCCAGTTTATTTGTGGTGATCACACTTGCTTGGAGGAGGGCGCACGGCTAGCAGGGAGCATCTATACTTGAAGGAAGTCAGATCTGATTGTTTCAGTGGAGAGGCAACACACAAGAGCACATTGTGGTGCAAGGGTTTCTTCTTCGGAGCATCTAGGTTCAAGGAAGCTTCGCTTCAGTGGATAGAGCAACAAAGGGAGAGGGCACACTAAGCTTGGGCGCATATCTCCTTGGATCCTTTGGAAAGGCTCGAGATGAGCTTGCTTTGTATACATGTTCCATCATATTGTATTTGTTGTTGTATCTCATGCTTTAGACACCACTTATTTGTTGTTGTATCATATACTTCCAGAGTCATGTTGACCAAAAATACTTGTGTTCATTTCATGCATGCTTAGAATTGTAAATCAGCATTTAGAGTTGTAAAGATCTAGAGGTAGTGTTATTCGTTTTGAGTATATTGCATGTGATAACATTGGGATAATAAAACACTTGCAAGGGCACCTCAAAAGGACACTTAACCATCAAATCTGTGAGCAGAAAGTAATTGACTATTTGTTGTCCTAAAACGGCAGCTAAGAACAGTCTTGAAGATAAAACTTAGAGCCCAACAAGAGGTCAAAGACAGACCTGTTGGGCAGCCTCATAGTACGTCATAATTTCTACAATCATCCCCATTCATTCACCTAACTTCGACCCTCTTGACTCCTTTATTGACTCCATTTGCCCAATCGGATAGGCACTAGTCTTGGTCCTCCATCACTTTGTTTTCCTAAGATATATATCCCATTTTGCTAAAGCCAACTCTTCATATCACCTTGAGCCTCCATTGTATAGCTTTAGCAATCCTATCCTATGGATACCCCCCTTGTGCTGGAGGAGAGCCAGCCTAAAGTGAGAGAGGGAGCTAATGTGGTGATAGTAGATAGCCCCTGTTAGTTCCCTCAAGGTTTCATTTGTCTTTAGGGACTTCATCACTTGAGTGCCACTTTGGGTGGTAACAGCACCCAACATCAAAATCCACAAAAGTGTTGGGAATATGTATGAGATTCTTGGCAGCATATCCTATATGGGGAGATTTTTGGAAAAGTGCCCTTTTAGGGGACTTTGATTCTATTGTGCCTCTTCAAATTTGCAGATTGTGGCATTTCATGAGTTGCTAGCTTGTATGTTATTTAGTAGATTAGATATAAAGTTGTTTTTAGTTGGTCAAAGTTCTCTATTCTATGTTTATAGTACATCTTTTCAATGAACTGGTTGTACAATTCAGATTCACTACAATTCAGATTCAAAAGGCACTATCATTAGAAGAGATACAAGAGTTTGTGATACCAAGGCTCAATCTAACTTAAAGACATTCCTTTTGTCGTTTAGATAGATTGGGGCTCCTTCGGCTTGTATTTTCTATTATATTATGTTTTCTCTTTTGTTAATATAAGTATCATTATTTTAAAAAAAAATTCTTAATACTAGTCTCCTATTCTCTTGTGAGTCTGGTCTCCTGATAATATCAAAAGTTGTTTTGTCTTACCATATCTCCCATCTGCATCTCATAGTAACTGAAATATAACAGGTTTCTGTGATAAATCGGCAAAGTGTCATGGAATAAAGTCAACCAATGCTGAAGTAGATCAATTAAAGATGAAACTTATTCTTTGTGATGATGACATTGTATCGTCTCACAGTTGAAAACCAAAAGAATTGATATATACAACATAGAGTAAAAACAATGCTGTAATAAGACTAAGCAAAGGATCATAATATTGCAATTTAAGTGACTCTGTTATCTCCCTCCTATTATATTGAAGGATTGAAATCAACATAGGCTATTCACAAGTTCTTGGAAAATATCACAACTAATCCATAACATGCATGAATAATTATTCATTTAATATATGTACTTTTCAAGGAAGCTGGGAAGAAAAGTGTTACCCAATTCACAAGGGAGAAGTAGAGGAATGAAAATTGTGATGAGCAAACAAAGAAAACACAAAATCCAAGGAAATGAGCCTCTCACTTACAAGTGTTTGAAGTTGCTCTTGCAAATGATAGAAGCTTTGTCCTCCCCTATTGGTCTTATAGAAACCTTCACAAAACCTATGCTTCATTATGTTTCTATGTATGAGACACATGATCACATCTAATATGCAAATAACATTGAAATTATCCTGCAAATGTCCAAGTATGGCGAACTTTCCAGAGGGAAGAACTACTTCAGTTCAAAATTAAATTTAACATCAAAATCAAAGGCTACACTATTTTATATGGAAAAAACATAGATTCTGAATACCTCTAAAGGGATATCATAGCTCTTGCAACTTTTCCTAGCAAGATAGGGCAGTGGAGGTGGATCCTGCAGTAGAAGCATTAATCATAACTGAATCAGAATTCTACAAAAAATTGTTATCCATTTCATTTTAATAAAAATATTTCATCCAATTTTGTGACTACTAAATACTTATGTTCTGTTGTTAGGAAATCAAATTGATGCGATGGTTAACTTGTTTAAACCCATACTTGGAAAGCACACACTATGTGAAATATTTATCCATCCTTTTTTAATAGAGAAATAAATAAATAAAAAGACGAAAAGAGATTTATTATATTAATGCCCAGAAATGACCAAAAGAGGTCAATGGGACTAAAAGTCTGACAAGCAATAACGGCAATGCAAAAGTTCCAAAGGCATCTCTTGAAAATAAAATCAAAATAAAGATACAAAGGAGTAAACCCAAAAGGTAAATCCTAGTCAATGAAATAGAGGCCACTCTTGTGCAAGGTGAGAAAAGTCTAATTTGCACTAGAATCAAAAGTGGGGCTTTCACCCTTGTCAACAAATGTGAAGGGACAAATGAAAAGATTAAGGATGTGTCATAGCACAAGTTGTAGGTTGGGAAAAGCCCGACCCAACCATGGAACAAGTGCTACAACTTGGGAATCCTACACCCAATGTCACCTCGATGTAGGTCCCGCACTTCAAGGGTGACTAGGTCACTCTAGGGAGGCGATCCCAGTGACCCTAGGGGGATTGAGATGGAGATGGAGGGAAGTGGAAATGAAGCCCCTAGAGGTCAAGTCTAAATGGAAAGGAAGGTAGAAAAAGATTCCTTGCAAGTTAAGTAATGGCTGCCCCACAGGTATAGTGCTTTTTCGGATGATTGTACCTGCCCGAGACACAAGAAAACACACCTTGCAACAATATATGTTAGTTGGATTAGAAAATTAAGCTTGTTGTCCCTAATTTGCAGCAATAGATGACAATATATATCAGCAAAAAAAAGATATTATAAGCTGCTCAATAAATGCTAAAGATCAAGTAGAAAATGCAAGAGAAAAACTAGCAATTGACTAGCTAAACTCAAGGTGAAAAACCAATACTCTTAGCATAAAACATAAAGCTGTTGTAAACACTTGTCTGCTGCAAATTATATCAGCCTTATGGTTGTAACATTCAATTTATTACATCAAGAAAGTCAGCCACTGGAATTCCCTCAAACTTTGCCAAAAAGTGTGCTAGGACAAGGAGAGTAAATGGGCAAACTTTGAGCCAAAACCAAAGGTTGATAAGAGAGTTATTAAAGCAAGTATGTTAGGGTTTCTGCATCCCTAATGGCTGAAGATGAAAATTTGTAACAACAACAATAAGTAGCCCTTAGATGAGGACGCCCTAGTGGTTGTGAGGTGCCCAAGGCACAAGGAAAAAAATCCACTTTGCAAGAAGTAAAAATGACCAAAAATCATGTTTCCCAATGCAATATTTTATTTCTCCAATGCAACAAATCAATGACTAGTTCCTTTACTATTGGGTTAATGGAGTCACAAGGAGCTTAGAGAAGCTACCTCCTTGGGGGTGTAAGCCCTTTTACTCCCCAAGGCAAGTTTCTCTAAGCTAGGGTTTAAGCTAAGAGGATGTATGCCCTTAAACTTCTCTTAGCAAACCCTTGATCAATGAGATGAAGCAAATAAAATGGTGAAGACTATAGTGGGGGTGTATGCCCTTATACTTCCAACCTAGCTTCTAGCATAACAATACTTGACTTGAATAAAATGATAGCAAGAGAGTAAAAACCATACCAAGATCAAGAGAGATGCTAAGACAATCCACCACAAAAGCTTGAAAATAACCTTCCAAGGCTAGTGCATCACTTCTTCCATTAACCATTCACAACCATAGCCATACACAAGAGCTAAAAGAGCTAAAGAGGCCGAAAATTTCAGACCAAGCCTCTCACAAGAGGAGAGTTGTGTTTCAAAATGAGATCTTATGATCTCTATTTATACAAAATTTAGCTAACATAGCTTGTCCACAAAATAAGGAGTAAAACACAAGATTAGGGGTCAACAACCTTAATCTTGCCCAATTAACACAATAATATTAAACAATTCACTTAAAATTTCACTTTTTGCACAAATTAAACCTTAATTTAGGAGGACGTCACCCCTTTAGGGGACGTTTTTCCACTTTGAGGAGGTCGTTGGTGTTGGAGAAGCATGGATGGGCCTCCCAAGGCCATGTGTCAAGCATCTAGGTGATCTCATCATGGTGAAGACCCTCTTCTCCTCAAAACCTCCAAGTGTAAATGAGTGGCACCTCACCACTGAGCCCTAGCCCCCAAGGTTATGACATCAAGCTCAAAAGTAGGACGTTTTTCCCCTCTTGGGCAGAATCGTTTGGCAAGCAATGGGTGGGCTAGGTCGTCCAAGGCATCATCAAGGCTGTCCAAGTCATCTCTCTCTCATTTGGCATGCAGGCCCCTGACATCCAACCTGTGGGCTTGTAGCCCCATGGAAGCCCAAGCTAGGATTGTTCTCCCAAAATTGTCCACCAGCTAGGTCCTGCAAAGATAAATGAACATGCCCTCCAAGGATCTCAAGTCATAACATCATGATAAGTTAATCCAATCAACAAATAATCCATCCAAGCATGTGCATCAAAGATCACCATATCAAACAATTAATAGCTCAAAGACATTATGTGACTTGTCAAGCTAAAGTATGGGAGGGTTGATGAGGTGTCCTATTGGGTAGGTCTTGCCCTAGGTCAAGGAGAGCCCCTAAGAGATCCCTCTTTAAGCCATGTAAAGTGTGTGAGGTGGATGGGGTCAAGACTCAATGGGCATAGGGCTCATGACATACTAGGGGTCGTAGTGTCTCATTCATGGGTGCCTTTGTAGAGGATGTGTGGTACCTTCGTCCGCAATGCACTTTTTCCAAGCCCATCATTTGCCTTTTATCTTTCTTTCTTTATATTTTTCTTTCACAATAGCATAAGGAGAGATTGAAGGTAGCACTGCCCTGGCGTGGTGACCAGGTGGTGGCAATGTCACCCACAAATACCTAATGGAAATGAGAAGGCTAGCTTGTGATGAGACCCCCTTTCTCTCAGCCATGCAATTGAGTGTCATTGCCCTGGTTTGGTGACCAGATAATGACAATGTCATACCACTAGATATCCATGGATGTGATAGGTCGACTCTTGATAAGGCCTCTTATCCTTCAACTAACCTTTTAAGCATTTTATTATTATATTGTGGGTCCCCTTTATTCAAAGATAAGCATTTTATTGCTTTCTTGGGTGATCCCTAGGCGAAG
>ML789802.1:97277-108354 GCA_009831015.1 Picea engelmannii
CAGAAATGAAAGGAACCTAATGCATATATAAGAAGGTTATAACAATCAAATATGACACATACCATGATACCTCAGACCAATTACCTCATGGAGCAAGAGTCCTCTCTGATATAGGCCCAGGCCGATGGTGATGGAAACTGCTATTGCTGACAGGACAAATCTGACGAAGAAGAAGAAAGATGGGCCCTCCAGGGCCATGCTCAAGTCAATCCCGCTCTCGGTACTCCATGTCTAGGACCATGTGGGCCTCGAGACATGATCTCCTAGTTATCCCTAGGTATCGGGGATAACAAGCTTCTTAATTTTTGTAAGTAAAATTTGATTATGGTCCTCCAAGCATGAAATTTCTTCATTATATTCTGACTTGTTGACTTTACTTTTAAGGTCTTGATTCTCTTGTCTCTCATATTTTAACCTTTTGATTTGTTCAAGCAACCTCTAATTAAGGTTACTTAAGTGAAAATTTTCTTATCTTTTTCTGATAACCTCTTGTTGAGTTTCTCCTTGAAATCTTGTTTCTCCTATTCTAACTTTGATTGCATCGTTTCGTATCTTTTGACTTCTTGATTTGTGCAAGTAATTTTTTACTATGATCTTTCAGGCGAGCAATTTCCTCATTTTCTCTAATAATTCCTCGTATTTTTCTAATCAGTCATCATCAAATATATTCTTGAAATTTTTATATTTTTCTCGTTGTTTCACTAATTTGTTTTCTAATTTTTTCATTTGTAATGCATATTGTTGCATTTGCATGTCACCTTGATATTCCTTTACATAAAATAGTATTTTTAGTAGTGGAAAAATCCTCTTTGAATTTCTAGGATTGTTACACTTTTTGGCATCCCTTCCCTAATAGGGACATTTCCTCACAATGAAAGAATCATTCATGAAGTTCATGGTTCCCGGTTTTACTTATTCTTTAATTCACTTGTAAAATATTTAATATTGATGAAGTGCTTTAATCTTCAATGTATACCTTTTCTTTGATACGAGAATCAAGATACACTCTCAATGCACTTTTTCTCAATTAAAATAAGACCTTGGGAATTATATATTCGACTTTATCCCTTAACTTATCCTTAAATTTCACTAGGCAAGAAGATCATCTTAATACTTTTACTTATATAATTAAAAGAATACTTACCTTAAAGTGCTTGCTCCCTTCAAACTTAATTGATTCGCTTAGCCCTTTTTAATATTACCTCACTTTGGTCTTTGTTCGAGCTTTATTTTTTTCTTATTTTAGATGGTCTCGGTTTGTATTGACCATCACGACCGTTAGTCTCGTATAGCGGCTCTCGATAATTCAATTTCTATAAATATTGGCGCTTGGTTAATTAGTACTTGCGGATCCCAAACGCTTCGATGTTCTAAACCCTCAAGATATTTAGTGAGCAATTCTTAATGCGATTTGTTGATTCAAACAACAGCTCAAGGCATGTGAATTCGAACACAGTCTAATTGTTTTATCACTGGATTGTGATTGGCGACAAATGTCAATCCAGCAGTTTAAGCCCACTGTGTCTTCAACCTTTAACTGACAGCAGCTCTCTCCAAATGAGTGGCCAACTGTCAACATTTTTGACAGGTTCATAGGGGCAGCAAGTATTGTCACGATTCAGATAGTTTTTCCTTGATTTTATTTTAATTTTCCCCCCTTTCAAAGGGGGGTTGTACTCTATTCGAATGTAGTCATATCTTTGTGTGTGGCCCTTTATACAGTTGACAGCCCCTTTGTTAAAACCCTTCTGTGTGGTTGAGAAGACGCACATCGTAATTTACGAGGATGTTGCCACACCATCCCTTCTCACCAAATTTAATAGGATTGTAAATATGAGTCAGGTCAACTATCAATCTCCTATGAATCTGTGACTTCTGCTATTGGTTCCATTTTTGCAGTTGTTGTAGTATCTATTACTTGTGTGGTGATGTCACAAACAATTGTGATAGAACAAGGGCTTCTTCCCTTGATTTTCTTGGTCACCCTGAAAGCAGCAACCTCTGTGATTTGGCTAAATTTCTTCCTTCAGAATTTCTTTGCAGCAGAATGATTCTTTCTTCAACAGGATTTTTTTCCTCTGTTTTTCTTTTCACTTGGCATTGGAGAGATCTTTGTTTAGCAAAGATTCTGAATTTTAAATGGCCAAAGGCTGTTGTGGTCAAAGAGCTCATATCAAAGAAACTTTGATAGATAATGTGTGGCCAAAAAAAGAATTAGACAAATTCTAAGAAAGATGTAGCCCAAGGACGGATCAAAACGCTGCTCTAATACCAATGAAATAAACAAAGTTCATTCACTTTAGAAATATCCAACATAAGGACAATAGACAGAAATTCATAAAGAACAAGTAAATAATTGAATAAGGATATGAATGAATGATATGATTACAAAGTCATGTGACGGTGTACTTAAAGCATTGACTGGTCATAATGGTCGATAGATTATGTCCCTTGATTAGGTCATATCCTTTAGTTAGGATGTGTCATCTCATTTATTGTAAATTAGTTATTATTTATTTATTTATTATTATTATTATTGGGCATATATATATTACACTAGATAATCAAATAAATAGTCGTCTAAACATTTACGTGAAATACATTAATTTAAATGCAATTAAATGGAAAATTTTGAGCCTAAAATGAATAATTAGCTGTGAAATTGTAAATAGTAATAGGATGAAGTCATGAAGTACCACAAATTTAAAATATGTGCTAACATAAAGTGTAATGATTTTTATAAAAAAATGTCAATTAAAAGAATCATTCTTTTGCAACAAAACATAGTGGGTCATGTAAGCACATAGGAGTGGAGCAAGTTTTTTCTAAATACTTTGACAACCTATTATTTCTCCCATTCATTTAGTCAAAAGGTGAGGTTGGGTCAAGAGAAGTTGCATCCTTTTGGACTGAAAATGTATCTCTTTCTATTTTGGGTGTATAGATTTCGATATAGCTCCAACTATGTTTGAACAAAGGCTATGACTTCATCTCAATTCTCAAAAAGATGTTTCAGTTACAACTTACACATCAAGAACGTCCAAACAAGCAACAACTCTTTGATTTCTTGTAATGACTTAAAAATTGTCATCTTGTTTAGGACTATATACTTAATAAACTGTTTCTCAAAACATTTACCTAATGTAATCTCTCAATTTCAAAACATTATACTTGATAATAATAAAAAATAATAAAAAACAAAAAATATTATACAGCAGAATTTGGTACATGCATACTGTTACAGTCTCACTTCTCCAAACCTAAAGTACAACACATAAAAGGAAGAGATAGACATGGTGATTAGCATGCAATGCGTACCCACTCAATCAACTATAAGGAGTGTGACCATCAAGCCAATGTATTCTCCGCAAAGCTGGTAATCCAACTTCATTAGGGAAAGTACTATGGCCAACACACAAACTTCTAAATGGAAACCTTACTCCATTTAATGTCAATGTCATATCTTCATTGTTAGCTTTTAGGTTACTCCAAAAGTGTTTACACCATGCTAGGGGTGCCTTCATGTGGTGTGGGGTGCACGGTAAAACCTTGGCCCCTTAGTTATATCTTAGACCTTTTGGTTGATGGAATTTGGAGAGATTTCTATGGGTGGTTGCTTGACCTTGGATTTGGTGCAAGAAGTGACACACTTGTTGTAATGTCCCCATTTTTAGATTCACTTATGTTACAGATTGGGATGCCTGTCAGAGTAGCCAGTTGGGGGTGATAGTGAGCTCAGGAGGTATTGAGGAGTTTTATTGGGTCCTGTTATCGCACAGTTTGTGGTTAGGATGTAAAGAGACAAACTGGCGTAACTGAACCAATCCCACCCAATGTCACCTCGATAGGAAGGTTATTTATGTTTAGGAAGGTAAGGCCCAAGGGAGACGTCCCCGGTGACCTGGGGTTTTGAGAAGGCGAAGGATTGAAGGCTAAAAGATAGATTGCCCCTCACAAGTCACCACCGAGCAAACAGTCCGACTAACCAGCCAATAAAGAGAAGTATAACCAAAACGAGATGTACCTACCTGAGACAAAGAAACAAGAAATATATATATATGCAAGCTTACTTACTTGGTTAGCACTTCATATAATCAATGACTATTTGATATATAAGCAATTGAGCAATAAATATTGACGAAGTCAATGTTTGTATAATAGCAACAATTACAATATCACTTCTTCAATAAATGCTAAAGAAAACTTGGCATTCAATTTAACAAATCAACACTTCATTAGATAACGCCTTAATCAACCATTCAATTGCTCAAAAGTAAAACGATAGCTACACAATGATGTTTATAGCAAAAGATGACGGCAACAATAGGTTAGCAAGGTCAGTTTTTTAAGCTAGGGTTAGTTAAGTTAGGGTTTGATCAAAGGTATTTGAAGTTGTTTTGAGATTACACTAAGGCTTAGATCAGTGCGTTCCTAGGGCATATGGACTCAACAAGAGGACGCAAGAGATGAAGGATCAAATGATAATAAGATGACTAAGGACAAGAGGGTTAGACCTTGAGGTGTTGCTATGGCAAGGCCTCAAGGATAAAACCCTAGGGGAGAGAGGCTCACTTTGGTGTAGGGGAACTAGGCCTCAGTGCTCTCTCCTCCTTCCTTAGCTCAATGGAAAACGGCTAGCTCAAAAGATTGCATAAAACTAAGACAAGAGGTTTTGCAGGTAACGTGTTGCTATGGCAAGGCTTTACCARGCAAACCCTAGGGAAAATCAGCTCACCAAGGTGTAGGGGAACTAGGCCTTGATGTGTTTTCTCCTTCTCAGCTTCAAATAAGAAAAACGGCTAGCATGGGAGAAGATAGATTTGAGTGTTGCTATGGCAAGGCTCAATCTTCTTCTACAAGAGCTAGAAAGAGTAGAGTGTTGCTAAAGCAAGGCTCTATCTCACTTCAGCAAATAAAATGGCTAAGACCTTGATGGGGACATGAGACAAGGACCTTCTATGTACCCTAGGGTTTAATTCAGCAAATTATAACCATAAATGCAAGAAAAACAATACTACAACCATTCATTTAAGAAGTTTTGCAGAAATTTACTTACATTCAAACAAGAAATCAAGTAGCAAACCCTAGTTGTAACACCTTCCACCAAGAGAAATGCCAAAATGCCAATAAAAAGTCTCCTTCAACAAGTGCGACTCAAAATTTCAGCCAAAACCCTAAAAGAGGGCACAAATTTCAGACCTCACCAAGTGGTGAGTGAAAGACGATGAAAAAATGAAGGTAAAAACCCTCAATTTATACAATACCATGACCTAATTTTACATTTTAGGTCATAAAATGGCCGACAAGGCCAAAATACTAAAATCATATTGTTTTACATTAAATGTTCAAATTAAAACCCTAATCAAGAAATAGAAGGACGTCGTCCCCTTTCTAGGGTGACGTTAGCCCCCTCTAAGGCAAATGCAACCTCCAGGAGCAAAACGTTAGCCCCCCTTGGGCTTCTCTAAGCTGCCACACGTGTCAAAACTTGTAGATTTTTAATGACAAAAATCAGCAAATAAAATTTATGTCATACACTTAACAACCCTAGAAATAATTGTCTTCGTAAATTTCAGAAATGCATTAAACCCACATTCAGAAATTACCATAAGCAAAATAGCAATGGAAATAATACAGTGGACAGCAACCCATAACACACAGAAATTTAGGCAAATGCCAGGGAAAACCCCAATGTGGGGAAACCCAACGAGAGAGAGAGAAATATTATTATTATGCTTCAGGAAAGTACAAAACAACAGCAAAACCACATTTCCAGCCAAGGAAAATATCTCACAGCACCAAATCTGTCCCACATAAATCTACCTCGTTTTTCGTGACAAAACCGTACTGTTGTATGGCCTCCTTCATACCTCATTTTTTGTGCCCACAGTCAGTTGTACAGATTGTTCCATACGACCCAGAAACAGTGAACAAAAAACTGAAATCCGCCTCGAAATTCGTGCTCGAAGTTGCCTCAATTTTCGATCCAAATCCGTACGATTGTACGGACTGTACGGAATCGTGCAGATCTATACAGTACGGCCTCCCACAACAAAAAAATATTTCGGCCCAAAACTCACAGAAAAAAAATTCTCGGGATTTGTGCCCTCTTTGCTGCTCACTTTCCTCTCTCAAGCATACTCAGAAAATCTCTCTCAATCTCCTCTCGATGTCCTCTCAACATGTCTTGCACACTACCCAATACATTCTTTTATAATCTGAAAATGACATTTCCCCCCCAAAGTGTCTTTTCACCTTCCCCAACCCTAAATCCAAAGGCCAAGATTAAATCTTGTCTTTTTCAAGATCAAGGTTCATGATCCATTCCCTCCAAAATGGATCACTTGAAATATTAAAGTGATTTCACTTTATTACATAAGTGCTTTATGAAAATAAAGTCACTTTAAAATTAGAAGGTACACTTTATTAAAAAGTCACTTTAATAAAAGAACCACTTAAAACAACTTTATAAAAACTCATTACAAAGTAAAGTGCCTGGTAGTGTAAACAATAAGGTAACATCTGCATACAAGACAAAACATGCGGAGCACCTCCCGAGCTAAAAAGCTAACACTCCCTCTTAGTGAGGGAGGTACTTCTGGTATCACCACCAGAATTTGTCTCCATCTCATCAGCTGCCATAGCTGCTCCCTCTGTACTAGAAGTCTCTGCTCCCTCTGAACATGAAGCCACTACTCCCACTGCACTAGAAGCCTCTGCTGCTACCTCCGTTGTACCACAAACTGAAGACATGCTCCTAGGAGACTACACACTCTCTTGAGCATCCATCTGTGTCAACTCATGCCTGTTGAGTCCTTTGAGAGTCCCGGAAGAAGACCGAGTCCCATGGATCAACTCTCTCTCCCGTGCTACCTACCAACTCTCCGACACAGAATCTGAGTCCAGAAATCCACTGGACCCCAACACAGGTCTACCCAACAACTTGTACAATCCCTCATACTTGACACCAAGCATTACTGTTGTGTCAGTAGTTTCTCCTATAGGATATAAAAACACATGTCCACCGTAAAAAACAACTCCAAATCCACTATCATCCAAAGCTGACACTGAGAGCAAATTAACTGTCAACTTTGGAATATATAACACCTCGCCAACCTCCAGAATACCTCCTGACTCTAGTTGGATTCTCACCCTTCCAACCCCCTTTACTGCAAGTTGTGGGTCGGCTCCACAATTCACTCTACAGTCTGAGTCTATCTCTATAAGATCGAGGAAAACTGACCTCAACCCAGTCATGCGCCGAGAAGCACCATTGTCCACAAACCAAGACTCAATGTCCTCGAACGCTAGGCATCCACTGCCCACGGGACCAGTCATGAGAGAGAACTCCGTCTCATATCTCTGAGCAAACTCTGCAACTTCTACTGAAGCTAAACACCTCTAGTTTCGGTTTCTTCTTCTTCTTGTTCGGACATTGACTAGCATAGTGACCAGTCTTGTGACATGCAAAGCATTTCACCTTGCTCATGTCCTTCTTCTTCTCATTGCCCTTTACCACAAGAGCAACATTCTTGTCGTCTGCACCATCCAAAGCCTTTTCCTGAGACCCCTCTCGGATCTCCTCCTGCGTAAAATCATCCCATAATTTGCTCCAGTCAGGGAGCTTCTCTCTCCCCACCACGCACTTGACGAAAACCTCCCACTCCTTGGTGAAGCCTTTGAGGGCTATCCGCACCAACTCTGAGTCACGAATGACTTCTCCAACAGTGGCCAACTCGTCCTTCACCTGTGCAACCCAGGTGAGGTAGGTGGCCACACTCTCTCCTTTGACCATCCTAGCTCCATGGAGCTTGTCCCGGAGAGCCATTTTTCGGTTCTCGTTCTTAGCCCCATACAAGCCTTTCAATGCAACCCACATTTCATTGGATGTCTTCTTCTCAGCCAAGTGTGGAATAAGGTGGTCTCTGACCCCGTCCAAGATGATTCTCTCAGTCTTTGCTTCATTCACCTCATGAACATCAAGAGTTGTGGGATCTGTAGGTACAGCTATAACGGTGTTCGCAAACGGCCACAATTTGTTCTCCTTGAGAACATTGTTGATTCTAACCTTCCATTGCAAGTAGTTGGAGATCCCCTTCAATCTATTTTCATACTTGATGTTGGAAGTCATCTATAACCACCTGACAAAGAACCTTTTCTACCTTCTTCAAGCAAATACACCAGCAAATCACTTGTTGTTCCAAGTGCCAAATGTTGCCCACTTAACTTTAGAGCCCTACCTCTGATACCATGTAGATTTTTAATGACAAAAATCAGCAAATGAAATTTATGTCATACACTTAGCAACCCCAGAGATAATTGTCTTCATAAATTTCAGAAATGCCTTAAACCCACATTCAGAAATTACCGTAAGCAGAAATACACTTTGCTAAGCAAAATAGCAGTGGAAATAATACAGTGGACAGCAACCCATAACACACAGAAATTTAGGCAATGCCAGGGAAAACCCCAATGTGGGGAAACCCAACGAGAGAGAGAGAGAGATATAATTATTATGCTTCAGGAAAGTACAAAACAACAGCAAAACCACATTTCCAGCCAAGGAAAATACCTCACAGCACCTAATCTGTCCCACAAAAATCTGTCTCGTTTTTCGTGCCAAAACCGTACTGTTGTACGGCCTCCTTCGTACCTCGTTTTTTGTGCCCACAGTCATCTATACGGATTGTTCCGTATGGCCCAGAAACAATGAACAAAAATTGAAATCCACCTCGAAATTTGTGCCCGAAGCTGCCTCGATTTTCATGCCAAATCCGTACAGTTGTACAGAATCGTACGAACTGTTTACTTTCCTAGCATATTTGGAGAGAGGTTTACTTTCCATTTGATTTATTGGAGCTTGGCAAGAGTTGGAGAGAAGGAGGGCGCACTGCAGATAGGGGTTTCATCAATTTGAAGGAGCAGATCTTCACTATTCAGCGGGAGACTTCACCAGGGGGTTTGTCTTTTCCCGATCTACATTTCCAAGAAGTTTCATAGCATTTGGAGGCTCCCAGTAGTGAGGCCGAATTATTGGGTCTCTACAGTCATCGAGGAGGGTGCAACTCAGTTTGGGGTTTCAGTAATTGGAGGAGCAGATCTTTATCTTTCAGCCTGAGACTTCAGGAGGGGGTTTGTCTTGCCTCGGTCTGCTATTCCATCCAGTTTCAGGGCATTTGGAGGCTTCTAGCAGCAGGGCCGAATTATTGAGTTTATTCAGCCATCCAGGAGGGCACAACTCAGCCAGGGGGGTTTGGATCTGAACATTGGAGGAAAATAAATTAATCTTGTATCTTGCATCAGCTTATTATCTTGCCTTGGGAGGATTATATCTTCAGTCTTGAGCATTTTGTAGCAGCTCTTATTCCAGTTGGAGGCTTTTATTGGTATTCTTCCAGATCTACAGATCTGTTGTATCAGATTCTCTATATTATCTAAATAAAGGTCAGATCTGAGTTATTTGATTCCATATTGGTGTCTCTTGTTATATCTTGTCTTTCTTTATGATACATCTTCAGATCCATGTCTACATGCTTTAATAATCAAACATATAAACCCTAATGCGCAACTTCATGAGCAAACATGCAAACACACATTCAAACAACAGTAGACAGTGAAAAGTTAGTGTTTCCAGCGAAAACATTGGCTTGGGAACATTACACAGTGTTGGGCATACCCATGTGATGGGGCATCGTTCTCCTCTGTGTGAGAGTTGAGTCATCCCCCAGTAGTTGGGGCATCATTCTCCTCTAGAGAGTTGAGTCGTCCCCCAGTGGTTGGGTGTGCCCATGTGATGGGTGTATCATTCTCCTCTGTGTGAGAGTTGAGACTATGTGGTACTCCAGATGATTCTGATGAGTATGGCATCCCTGTGGCTGAGCACAGATGGACGTGTCCCTAGTGGTTGAGCACTATTGGATGTGTCGATCCCTTGCTATGTTGTCTAAGTGTAAGATTTGTTTGTAACCCTAATTGTGATGTAAAGGGTACAAGTTGACCCCACCATATGTGTAAGATAATTAAGGATTATTGTAACAATAATTGTATTTCTGAGTTATTGAGGTCGGCCCTATTGTGCCAACAGACACACCTATTGATGTGTTTGGTCTAGTATAAGTAAAGGTGATTTCCCCATTGAGGAAATACACTTGTCACTTGTCATTTTGGAAATTTCAGCAAGTACATTTTAGGGCTGAAGTGCGCACCTCTCTTGGGCGCAAGTTTCAAGGTGGTAGAGCACCCTCTTGTGTGCATTAGGGTTTTATGGTTGGGGGATCTTCTCTTGAGAATATAGCAAAGGATTGTTGGGTTTTCTTCCCTTGAGTAGAAGGGTTTCCCAGGATATTTCTTGTGTTCTTGTGCATGGTACTTCTTCTTGTGATATCGGTTATTGCAACACTGGTGAATGGTGTAGTTGCATTTGTTTATGGTTCAAGTAAATGCTAAAATGAAATAAACCTCATGCTTGAGCCTAGCATAGTGAAAATTCAACACAAGTTTATTTTTTGTTACTTTTTTTGAAAAAGTTTTGCATCCATTGTGAAGATTATTTCACTTCAAGTATAAAAGTGAATCATTATAAGTAGCTTTAATATTTTATTTTAAAGTTATTTTTTTTCCATGCAACTTTCTTTTATAAAGTAACTTCATTGTAAAAGTGATCTTCGCTTCTTTTTATAAAAGTGGGTCACTTCATAAAGAAACTTATTTGTAAAAGTGAGGTTATTTGGAGGGGTATCACCACATGGACCAACTTCTATTTGCCACGTGGCTCTTTGGTTACTGTTTATGTTTTTTTCCAAAAGGGCATAACTTTCACATCCAAAGTCTATTTTCAATGTCGACTTTTTTAAAACAGCCTAATTTTTCGAGATCTTTTAATCTTTCCATCCTGATCATCAGTTTTAATTTTTAAATCCATATTATCTGCATATTTAATATGGCTTTTTCCAGTAATCCTTTGCTTACCAACACCAATTACTTCCAATGGAAATCCCATATGGAGGATTTATTAAGAAGTGAAGGTTTGTACCGGATTACCTTGGAAAAGGAAAAAGAACCCACTAATGATGAAAAG
>ML789802.1:140469-182148 GCA_009831015.1 Picea engelmannii
GTTGCCTTAGCATCTTAGGATTAGAATCCCCTCTAACCTTAACAAATTAAAATTAACTCCTAGAATCTAACTCTAACACATCTAGTAACTAAGGTCTACCCCCTTTGGCTTCCCTAGGAGTAAGCCTAGACGGAAGAGGTTCCAATCAAAGTGACAGCGTGGGCTGTGAACCTAGGCATTGTGCCTCCAAGGACACACTAAGTGAGTCGGACTTAGCTCACGTTTGCAAGTGTGTATAAGGACGGCAACAAATCCCAAGTTCCCTGAGTCTCATGCTCAAAAAGGAAAATCAATAGAAAAGGGACCATGCAAAGAAAAGAAAAAGACAAAAAAGGGGTAGTAAGAAAAAGAGGCTCAATGAATGGTAACTCAATGCTAAGCACTCCCTCTCTAGGCACACATGTGGAATAAATTGATAACCCCTAGCTCTTGGAAGCTAGGAGGGGAAGACCTCTACATCATTCTATGTGTCTATGAGGATCAACTCATGAAGACATCTTTTCCCTAACACCACATTCATCACATCACATACTCTTGACTTAGAGTCCTAGGAAATGCTTCTTGTCTAAGGGGTTGTCACATGTAATAAAGGTTAATGATGTCCCCACCATTGTTAAACTTAGGAAAGGACAAAAATTAAATGAGTTATTGAGAATTTAAAGGATGTCACTTGATGTATCACCACCTAATGACACGTACTTTGAGGCATGACTCATCATTATGAGGTACCCCCTGCTCTAGGCATTGTGTACCTTCCTAGAGCATTGCATATCTACCTTTGGTGTTGCATATCTGCCTAGGGATTTGTGACATGCCTAGGGTGTTGTGACAGTTACATTAGGCATTGTGATGGAGGCCTTCCACATCATCTTGAGCCACACATGCCATCTATTTCCTCATTTGGAGGGGTCGACATGCTTCTATTTGGACCATTGACTGAGATACAGACATTTGAGCCACACATGTCTCCTTGCTTTACTCACTTGGCATCTTTTGAGGAGTTTGTAGAGCATTTTGAGGGGACGACCCTCTTTCTTGATACGCATTCACATGTGTGGGGTTTTGAGGCATCTTTGGAGCATTTTGAGGGGACGACCCTCCTCCTTGTCTTGGATCCACATGTGTGGAGTTGGTTGGAGCATTTTGAGGACATATTGTTACATCTTTGGGTCAACCTCCTTGAGGAGGGTGTTTGTTGTGGTTTGACTACATCTATTGTATTATTTGATGAGGGCATCCACCTTATTGGGCCATCTATTCGATTGATATTGTACATGTGGCATTAGTGCACCATACAATAGTGTTATTGACTTGTCCTCTCAAGTTAGTTGTAGGATATTAGTTTTTTGAGCATCGATCTGGGGTTAGTTATGGATCTATTGCTATTTTATTGATGGAGTTGTTGAGCTAGACATCTACAAATAAGAAGCTCCTCCATATGTAATTGTTGTTGGAAGTGATCTCAAGTTTTGGAATATAACAGTCTTATCTCTTGTTCAAGCTTTATGGAAATGGTTATTTCTTCTTGTTGAGGCGAATTTGTTTTTGGAGCATTATTGAAAGCTAAGATTGCAGATTTGTGGATGCCAAAGTCAACTCAAGGGCCATAGAGGAGCAAGCTTGCTACATTGGAAAAGGTTGTGTGTGATAGATTCTTCTCTACTCCTTAATCTTTTTGTTTCATTTTCTTTAAAGAGGAAAACATTATGCTTTGACATCACTGGATTTATTTTTTTTAACCATGGGAAATAACCCAAGAGTATATCTAGCAGCCCGCAAGCCAGATATACCAAAAACTTGTGACTTAGCAAGGGTCGAGGCGTCCTGAAGCCCACCGAGGTGGACCTCTATCCCAAGGGTCATCTACCTTTCTAGCCTTATCACAACAAGCCAACATGTACAGACTCTACGTCCCCCCCTCTGGATTTGAACTTGTGACCTCCTAGGAGGAAACATCACTAGATTTATTGCATCTGTAGAGAATCTTTAGTCAAGGGCCACCCTTTGTGTTGTCTTGCAAGCGGATCTTTCATAGACCCTTTACTCATTCAAATCTATGATCTTTAGTTACCAAATTAGGGCCACTGTTGTGCAAGTCCTTGTCTTTGATCAGCCCCTAATTTTTCATGAGAACAGCCATCGCAAGAGGCTAACTTGACCCCATAAGCCCAAACAGATTTAGGCACTAATCTTCCCTCCCAACCAACCAAAAAACTACAAAATTTTCACTTTATTTTTCTGTTTTAAGCAATTTGAAATTATGGAAATCAAAATCATAAGAACAGATTGCATTTCAAGTCATTTGAACTTAAAATAACTATTTTAAAATTGACTTGTTGTTTCTAAAGCCAAATCTATGATTTCTAGTGTTAAAACCCTAATTGATTTGTTGATTTTAGCCTTAATTTAGTGCTCTGAAAATTAAATTGCTAATTAAAAACCCTAAATCAGAAATTAAAGCTAAGCTCCCTCTCCTTTTCAAACTCTACAACATCTTGAGACTAGCTTGCTTAGGGATTTCCCCCTTGACTAGAACCTTGTCTAGCCTAAAGAGAGAAAGACAAGACTACCTAGGTGACAGTAGGTAGCTTGTCTAAGTTTCCCTTAGGGTTTCACTACTTGTGTTTAGGGTACTTTTACACCACGTGAAAACCTGAGAGGTAACAGAGCACCTTATGCCTTCTAGGACATACTTGCGATTTGGGGAGTTGCGTCACAGCCAAGTGGAGTTAGGAATTTTGGAGTTGTTTTCTATGATGCTTGGAATTTCCTTAAATAAATGGCCATTTCCTATAATTGAGGAACTGTTCTTATTTTTAAGGTGTAGTGAGGTTGGGACCCACTTCAAGTATGAGGCCTTCATTGACCTATCATGATGGTATGATCATTTCTTGATTTGATTGAGCCTCTGGAGAGATTTTTAAATATTACAATCTTTTAAAATGTTGTTAGAAAATCCTTGACCCTATCTCTAAGGAATTTCTTGTGAGATTTGATTATCCCAATGGTGGCATGTAGCTAGTTGTTGGAACCAGGCATGAATCTAGTTTCTAGAATGCTTAACATCCTAGTCATCTAACATGTCTTCAGGAGTTATGTTTCACTTTGTGTTGTTGGGTTAATGTTTTATACTTAAAAAGCATTTTAATGTGTTATGGGTCACTTAAGTGAAAAACATACTAGAGTCTTTATGTACCCATATGGCTAGTGTTTATATCTAAGTGTTAGAATAGAGGCCTTAGACACAGAAAATGTGCATTTTATTCCTAGTGCTCACCCACTTATGTTTTCCATAATCTTAAGTGATTTATCAAACCCAAGGATGGTGGGCTAGGGTATGGGCTATCATTTTTGCATTCTTGAAATACAGGGCTGGAGAATCTTGAGAGGGCAGTTACATTTTTGCAGGTTCTGGATGAAAACCTAGGGTCTGCACTTGCTTGGAGGCCAAAATCAACAAGCAGTAATTGGTGATTCCAACCAGGAATTACGTTGAGCTTCAAGAGCAACAATCTCAATATCTCAATTTTCTACAGCTTTTAGGTGGCTTTGGACAGATTAACTGAGGAGGCTATCTCATTTCTTCTACATCATTTTATTCCTCTACTTCTTTGTTTTCTACCTAAACTATTCCAGCTAGTAACTGATTTCTAAGTTATTCCAGCTAGAAACTGATTTCTTCAGGATAGAACAACAGCATCTTATTGTGAAGTGTACACTGTATACATCAGATTTGGCATATTGTTAGTGACATTTTCAGGTGCTTAGGTTTGGTTATCCTCTTCCAGTTTTCTGTAGCAACAATCCTTTGTGTTCATTTGTGGCTTCTATGCTTAGATCTTCTTGGCAAACTGTACTCTTGAAGCCAGTCAGATTGTTTTTGGTGGATAGAGTTTAGGGTTACAATAAAAAATAAATACATATTTAGGTGCATCAACGATGAAAAGAACAACTTAAAATCAATGAAATCCTCGAGAAGATTTCAGTTCTTGGATAAAAGAATTGGTTAAATATTATCCTTCTACAAAATGTAGAAGATTTGAAGCAATGAGGAGGAAATTCCTTAAGAAAATCTATGGCTAACGTAAAATCAATGGAATAGGAAACACTTCTCTCTCAGAAATAAATGATACAGAAGAATTCAATAGTCATGTTCTGATCTTACAAGCTTCCAACAGATCCAAAAGACTATACCATCCAATCCTCAATTTTCAGCTTTAATAAAATGCACTCGTCTAACAAGTACTTGCACTGAGATGGAAGAAACAAAAAATAAAATACAATATAAAACATAGTCAAACTAAGTCCACTAAGAATCTGACATTTATCAGGCATGCCCATCGGGGCCGAAGATGTCTTAGTTAGTGTTTTAAAGATATACTTATTGGTTATAACTTACATGCATGTGACCTTTGCTAGCATATTGTGAATGTGCTCTGTTAGTCTAAGTATTAAATTGATTTGTAAAACTTTACATGAAAAGGACAGACAACGTTCATTATGGAGGGTCATACAAGCCTCAAGACAAGATGCATGTGTGACGATGATAAGGCGTGGGCATCAAAGTTTACCTGACAAAAGTTTCCGAATTGTTGCCCGTGCCTCCTTCCATGCAGGTCTTCCCATCGCCATGAAAGCATTAAGCGATGGCTACAAAAGGGGTTTGATGGCATGTGAGTTCAACACTAAATACAGAACGCAAATTAATATCATATCCTTCCAACTGGAATAACTGTGGTTCTTTTCAGCAAACTAGCCATAAAAAAAAAACTACCCAACTTGAGGAAGGAAAGTAAAAACCTGAAGGAAGCAATCTGATTCGCTGAGCAGAGGTCCTTTGAAAAGGCCAGCTCGAGAGAGGATGCTGAGGTCTAACACATATTCACCAATGGCCACACCAGGCCTCGCTTCCTCTGCTTGGGTGGGCTTGAAGACTCCATATGGCAGATTCTGCAGAGAGAAATGGGACTCTGGACTTATGGGGATGAAAGATTTCACGATAGTCATCTGCTCTGATCTTTTTCCTTCCTTGCCAAATTCAAATTCAGCAGCAGCTGCTCTTCCCAAATTAGTAACGGCGTCCCTGGCAAATAATAAGCATATTGTGCTCACTCACTACCTTTTATAAGGGAGGTAATAGATAATGTTTTGGATGTAGGCTCTTTTTTACAGAAACCACCCAAGTTTTGGCCCAAGGTGATGGAAAATCTTGGGGACATGTCCTAGGGCTATGGAAACAGCCGGGACATGCTGTTTGGGGATTCTCAAAAAACACCAAAATAGAAATGCTCTGAGAAGAACCTAATCTAATTATGTTAGACTCCCACCAGCCCATGGCTAAACCACAACACCACCAAGTGATTATTGAACGTCCTCTAATCTTCAATGATTGAGTAATTATTGAACGTCCTACTTTTTATGGTGGACAAGAATCTGCACTGCACTGTGTATCCAGCAGACGCTGGATGATTACCTCTTATTCTGTGTCTGCTAGCATGCCAACAAATGTGCATTTAGATTTTTTCATCTTTCATCTTTTCCCTTAACTTTTGTTTATCGGTACTTGTAGAAGTTTATCTGTTCGTGACGATATATTGGCCCAGGTTTTCTTTTGTTCCCATGCTCATTTGTGGCTGTAAGAGATTTGGCAGATCATAACTTTGGGTTGACGGGCTTGGGGATTGGAAATTTTCTGCAGTTGTTATTTGGCTCTGTCCGTACAGAAGTATCTGTTTAAATCAAAGTTTAATAATGGAGAGCCGTTATATGGGGATGGACAGAAGGGTCTCTTTGAAGAAAGTTTCATAATTGAGGCGGTACAAGCCCGTCTAAGATAAAGGGCATTTAGAATCGAGAATTTAAAAAAAAAATATTGTCGCTGGTAGGAGGTAGCTTTCGCGGCTGCAATTTCACTATTGAAAAATGTAATTTTGTTAAATTTACCACAATTTTTACTTTAAATTTGCGATACTAGGGTTTTATAGGATCTTTGGATAAATTCAGAGTGTGATCCAAGGGTTTTATAGGATCTTTGGATAAAATCAGAGTGAAAAATATAATTGGGACAAAGTCACAATTTAGGGCCGGTTGGATTTTAGGTATCTTATTTTAAAAAATATATAATTTAAGGGCAAGTTGGATTTTACTATTTAAGGTATTTTATTTTTTTAAATATATAATTTAATCAAAGGTTTTGAATTATTAATAACATAAAAATTATATATAATGATTAATAAATTAATCAAAAATATTTAATTTTTAATTTGGGAATGCAATAAATTTTATTTAAAATTTTGTCTAACTCATCTTTATTAAAAAAAAAAAACTATGTTTTCAAAACTGTGGTTAAGAGTTTTACACTCTTTTTTGGTACATGTATAAAAATTGTCTCTACATTTTATTTTTTCTAATTCATTTTTATTAAAAGAAGTATGTTTTGAGGACTTTTGTTAAGAGTTGCACATTTTTTTAGGTACATTTAAAAAAATTATCTCTACATTTTTTGGTAAGTAAAATGAATTTATTATATTATCCATATTAAATACTTTTAGTGTTATTGCTATTTGGATGATAGAGGTTGCCATGCTAGTCAGGTGCAAACGACATGGCAATGGCCATGCCACCATACCATAAGCAAACGACATGGCAATGGCCATGCCATGCCACCATACTGCTTGGTGTTATGGATCAGCAAAGGCCATATCATCGTGTTCCTTGGAATAACAGTGGCATTATAATAATAAAAAATGGAATATCTATATAGAAAATTTGGATTTATAATAAATACATAGATTTATAAGCATATTAATTTAATTATATGGAATTATTTCAGATTGCATCTAATGAAAAAAATGGATACACAACAAATACATAGTTGATAGTTGCATATTAACATTTTCTACAAAAACTAAAGTTAATTTATACATTATCCCTTTAAATACTACTTTCTAGGCCAACAAAAAGTTGACTCCCTTCATTTAAATCTTAAGTTTGCACAAATCCACTTTATTTAAGGCGTGTTTCCATAACCACTCTCCATAAAACAAGGAAAATAACATGCTACAATGCATGCGCACTCACACCCCTCTTCACCTCCTTCTCCCCATCCACTCTCCCACGGGCCACATGGTAACATACCTACATTATAAATATTTAATAAGCGACTTTATTAAAGATTATCACTCTCCATTAATTTGTACTTTTTTAAATATCTATTGTAATATAGTATACATACATGTATAGTTGTAACTGTTGTTCCAGAGTCTTTACTTAAGGCTAGGAAGTATAGAGTCTAGGCATCCAAAAAAGGGTAAAAGATAAGGGAAGGAGCAAACAACTGGAAGAGAAACTATAGTTGATTTCTAAGTTGTCTGTGTCTAACTTCCACTTGTTCTTGCGTGGTTATGTCTCGTTCAATGGCTACCCACGAACGTTCTAGTTCGACCCGGGTGGTTGCAGTTCTTGGGATAGTGTCAAAGAGGTTTAAGGCGATGTTGGTTTGGTTTGAAAGGTCAGGTTCTATGTGAGGTTGCCTTTCAACAGGGACAGTCATTTAAGGAACAGAGATTTAAGAGGCTGCTGTTTTTTTTTTTGAGTTGTTGATTCAAATTTTTTATTTATACAAGAGAAAAAGAAATCCCGTGAGACAAATTAATAGTTTAACAAATTGAAGGTCGTCTTCCATAACTGAGTTAAAAATTTGGAACCATGTATGAAACGAAAGAAAAACATAAAGTTGTCAGACAATGTGAGGCATCATTTCGAGAGGAATATCACGCTATAACAGAAGAAGAAAAAGAAGAGAAGCGCTTTAATGAAGCGTAAAATATAGCGATCTAAGTAATCCACAGGTCTTGTACCTGCTAGTAGCCGATACAGAGGAAAAGCTGCAAATAATTAGATAACTAAAACATGATTTGCCACAGTAGAGGTTGTATTAAATTGCAGTCAAAGCATTCATCAAAGATGCATATAAAAATGTCATGAAGCATGAAATAACAGAAGAAAGCACATAACTCAATCTTGACGGAATATGGAGTCTTTAATTCACTTTGTATTAATTCTTGGCGATGGAAAATTTCTCTATTACAATTTGTCCTCAGAAAAAGCCCCTGGTTTTTCTTCAAAATGCCTATTTATACAAGCCTAAAAAACACTTCAAATTCCATTCGTTCTAGAAACCTTTGACTACAATTGAGGAAATGAAGTGTTTCATTTCCTCGCTCTTTGTCTTCCCCCATGCAGGTGGAACGCCTTCCTTTCTTTGCTCTTCTGGCTCCAGAAATAGAATGGATTGACATATGTCACTATTTAACACCAGAAGCCTGCCCTTTCACCTGCTCAATGCAATTGACGCACCTTTCAACCAACTAGGCTATCAACCTGGAAGGCTCTGCTTGGTTGTTGGCCTCAAAGGTGTAACAACTCTTCGCCAACTGTGGCAACATTTTTCCCACTTGTCGGTCTTCTGTGACAATAGACCACAATTATAGACTTGGGTGCACTAGCCATTTGTCCATTTGGACCATATCAACCTGGCTTATTTGGGATATTTTAGCTTGCTCATTTTCTTCACTTTCCTTGATATCTATCAGGTGTTTAGCTATATTGATTTTTCCCAACGTCCCAGCACTGCCCTCCTTATCAAGGTCCAGCAAAGCTTTATTTATCAAGGCGAATGTTTCTTCACCAGAAGTTATCACCTCCTTAGCTCTTCCCCTGCTCTCTGATATATTATGCTCCCAAGACTTTAGTAAGATATTCCCTTTGGTTTGTTCTGCGATGGATAATTTGGAGCTATTGACTGCCTCTACGTTCGTTGTGGCTATCACAGCATCCTGGAAAGAAACCCGAGCCGCCCCAGCTTCTGTCTCTCGCAAAGAGATATCTTCTAGCATTTGATCTATCGTTTGAAAGTGATGCTAAATGGTTCCCACTTTTGCAAGCAAGTTTTGTTGAGTTGCTAATACCGTCTATCGGATTTCGGTAGCCTGGGCTTGAAAAACCTTTATGTCTAAAACCTGGTTTTCGGCAACATCCAATTTCAATTGTAACTGTATAATTTGTTGCTCCTGCTGGCTTACCTGGCTTTGGCTTATTTGTGCCGAGTGGTGCCCCTGCTCAAGGTCATATCTAAGTTTCTCGATCTCCTGCAGATCGTCTATTTGGGCTTGCTCGAGGCTTTTGCTCATCTCATCCCTGGTATTTTCCTCTGTCGTAGCCACCTTAGCTTTCAACTTACCGATCAAGAGGTTATTTCGTTTCAACTGGGCCTTCAAAGTTTAGACTGAGTATTGATTGGTTGTAGCATAAGCCCCCAGTGTTCCTGCTATCTCGCCGAAAAATTTCTCCTCTTCTACGACCTTTCCTTGTGTTAGGATTTTAAACCTTTTAGCCACTGCGCCCGCTTTTTTATACGATTCTTGCTTCACTACGGCCTTCCTTTTCTTATCAAAGAAAAATTCATTTGGAGGTAACTCTTCCACGAAAATGGGCGTTAGCTCTTCATTGAAAATCCATCCTGCATCGGGATTCCCCTTTGTGAACTATAAGGGTGTGATAACAGCAATCGGACTGTCGATTTCCTTGGATCATTGTTTAGGGGTAGTGTCTGTGGTCAGTGAGGTGTCGCCTGCCTTTTGCGAGGGTATCTCAGCTTGACTTAGTACCCGCTTGCCTGGTGCAACTACCTCTGGGTTTTTCTCTCCTCGATCGGGGATTTCAGCTCCCTGTTCTGAGGTATCCTTTTCTTCTATCCCTTCCTAATTTTTCTCCTTGCCAGGACTTGAGTTATTTGAGCCTTTGGCTTCTATCTATTGTACGTCTGGAAGCTTTGGGGTTTTTCTCTATAAAATTAGGGGGAGGCAACTCTTTTGATGCTCCTTGAATTTGAGGAAATCAGCCATATCCCCAGGTGGCAAGGCCTGAATCCAGCTCAAGACTTTAGAGTAGGACCTCGCACCTCGGAAGATTTCATCATGGGGTGAATCCTCGTGTTCGTATCTCTTCAGGCCACAATTCGCCAAGTGATTACTCACAACCTTACTTGGGTCGTGCTTTTTGAACTCAATGTTCACCAACTTCATTTCCTCCAAAGTCGTGGCCTCGGCTTTGGCATGGCCAAAATATAATAAAGAGTACGACCCAATGTGAATGGGGAAGGGTGGCCATACCTTCTTCGACATTCCTTTGAGCTTCTTGCTTATTCCACCAAGCACAGCTTGCCTAACGATCTCGCAGCATATAATCTTATTTGGCAGAAATAACGGCAAACACATGGGGGGGAACGGAGGTGCCGAAACCCTAATGTATGAATACTCTGCTTCTATATACCAATCTGCTACATTACTCAGGTTGGTCATGATGTTATTTGAAATCCGGGGAGGCGGATGGCCGAAGATAGCAACATGCATCGGTACCATTACCTAGTTAAAAATCTTGTAGATGAAATCTTTGGACTTGTCCTCCCAAAGCTTCGAGTGGTAGACATGGATAGGCTCAGCATCAGACGAAGTCCAGCTCTAGCTCATCAATGTGAAAGGTGTCATGAAGCAAATAGCGTCCATGATGTAGGAAGACATAAAGAATGAAGATGTTCTCCCGCCGGCTTTCTGCGCTCGATATTCAGTAATTCAATTGGTGAGACTGTCTAACATCAGTTTGGCCCAGTCGAAAGAAAAACCTTCAGCGACTGTATAAATGAGCGGCACCCATGGGAGAAAAAAGTGAGTTGTGTCCTCCTTCCCATACAGTCTACAGGTCATCATCGCTACATACTTGAACTGTGGCTCTAAAGAGAAGATTGAATAAATTCCATTAGTATCAACCCTGCATTTCGTGGGGTGTGAAACCCAGTGTTTGATCAGATCAGATAAATTTTTCCCGAACTGCTCGCATTCCTTCTTTTTGAACTCCTCTAGGAATTCGGTATTGTAAATACGATTTGGAGTGGGTGACAATTTATACATTGCCTGTAGGTGCTCTGGTCTGAAAGACCCAACTGCTTCCCTCTGTTCGTTGAAAATTGTTCTGGTCAGGAGGTCTACATGGTCCAGTGCCCATCTGACCATATCATAATAGGGGAGAAGTCGTGGCCTTGCTGTTATTTTGTGCATCTCCGCTTGAGCAACGATTTTGTATTTGGTGGACATGTCATCGTTCTCCTCATTGCAGGAATCATCCGAGCAATTTATCACCTCGGGCTGCAAAACATTGGAAATATGCATCCATGTTTTAATGGTATTGATACTTCGAGGCGAAGTATCGGAAACAATATCTGAACCTTGGCCTGAGCTCTTGACGACTGCCTTGGGTGCTTTTCATGGAGCCATGGTGTATGACCTTGCAATTAGATCCCCTGTCGCAAAAGATTGAAAACACAGACAAAAGTTATCCTGGTGAAACAGCTATGTGCACAATAAAAAGGAAAGCTGAGATAATGAAAGAAAACCCTGTGCTTAAACACTTAAGTTTGTGCTAGCCCTTGTCGACAGAATGGTTAAATGATTTAATGGAAAGATTTTAGCAAATAAGTGGGATCTTACTGTCAATCACTTCAATGAAATTCAAATAAATGCCATAAATATTTGACGACTCGTAACTTGGGAAAAGGGCAGAAACGTTAAAAGCTTCATCTGTTGGTCGTACGGTTAAAAGCTACTCAAGGCATTAGTTAATCCATCTTATCTCCTTTAATTTCGTGCTTTTAGTCCTTTATCTCCTTTTCGATGCTCATCGTATCGGACGATTTCGCTTCTATCCTTTGAGACCCAAAAGCCCGAAGTCGCGATGGTGCAAAATTATTATAATTTGTGATTTAACTTAAGATTTTAATTAACCCATCTTAATTAATGGATATCGCGACTTTGGGGATCGAAGTGACCAAGGTGTTGCGTTTTAAGGCAAAAATCGTCGAGTCGCGAAATTACGATAAAGACTAACTACGGTTTAAAAAGATTCCTCTTGAAATTTACCCGAGTGACTTGAAAAGACTTCGCAACTTCGCATCTCGGAGGTTCGGAAAGTGTTCGATGAGTAACTCCCGAAACGCGAGAGCACGAGGTGATGACATCAAATGATCTTTACTTAAAGGCTCGATAACAATGGTTAGAACTAAACCTTATCGCTAATTCGCACGTCTGGATAACGAGGCTTGGTAGGTACATCGTGAAATACACGAGAACCCAAAATCTGGCTTTTTGGGCTTAATTATAACCTCTTACTTATTTAGAAAGAAGGGCGGCTCCAACCTTTGAACCAAGAGTATAAAAAATAAAATAATACGTTCCAACAGTAACTATTTCTTTATGTGCTTACATCATTGATATTTTTGGATTTTTTCCAAATTTTCTATAAATACATAACACATTATAAAATATACACACATTGTCGCGACAATCTTTGTTTGTACTTACATATTTGAAATATACACACATTGTTGTGATGATCTCTATTTGTACTTACATATTTGATATATAGTATATAGTGTAAATAAATTTTTGCAATGATCTTTTTTAATCCCTAATACTTGATATCTTTGGATTTCTTATATATAAAGAGAGAAATCTTTGGATTTATTTTCAATTCTTTTAAAACGAAATCACATCTCCAATGTAAAAAAGTTTGCACTTGCATATTTGATATATGGTATAGAGTGTAAATACATTGTTGTAGTCATCTTTTTTAGTCCTTGCATATTTGATATCTTTGAATTTTTGTTATCCATATATTGGATATCTTTAGATTTCTTTTGAGTTTTCTTAAATCAAAATCACATCTCAGTTTTAAAAAAATAATAAGGTAAATCGAACTGTGATATCTTCATGGCTATCAAATTACTTAAAGAATTAGGCATGAATTCATGGCATGCCATCTACTCTATCCTTCACCATTGTGATGACCATTGCAACCATTAAATTAGTGCATAACTTGTCTACCATTTAAAATCCCATGTTCAAAAATCATGCTAATGCAAAGACAAAAGTACTAGTATTCATGTAAATATGAGTGATCCTTATAAAGCCACCATAAATCAATAAGTTTACCGCTAGATTTTGAAGGATAGAAGCAATCAATAATAGTAGGAAAGAGGTTTTCTAGGCAAGAAGGACACATGAGGATCGTTGTTGCAAAGGATAGGTTCGTATTGAACAAATTCTAGTATGTTGCAGTGGGGTACAAGGAGAAATTATTTATCCTTATTTGATCTAAATATGTGCATTGTATACATGGAATCTTATTGCTAATGTACCAAAGGGTCATGTTGGTATATGATTTTATCTTAAACCACCTCATCCCAAAATCCACATTTATATCTCTATGTATTAGGTGGACTCCGAAGGGTTATGTGAGGAAATATTGTAAGGAATCAAAGGTTTCAAGGATCATGTTAGGTCAGGCGAGAATAATGAAGGATTTGATTTCCCAATGCACAAGTCATAGTTCGAAACCTCCAAGAAACAGAGTATTGCAACCTTTGGAAATTCTTCCACTGGCATGTATATTCATGTCTAAGTTTTATCTTCGTTGTGTTGCTTCAATCTCATCAAAGGTGTTGACCTTAGGCTTTCTTTATTGTAATGATCTTCTTACACAACACCAATGGGTAAACAATCTACTATCTGTCTCACCATTTTCTATAATAGGACTATGAGCATGTACAATGTTTCTAAAAAATTTGTATAATTCTTATGCTCCATGTTTTGTTTGTAGGTAAATCATGCATGTGTTTTTGTAAATTTATGATTTATTAATCTTTGAATCCTCATGTTAAAGATATGTTATGTTATGAACCAAATTGCCCATTAAATATGAATATGGCCCAATTTACTAATACCATGCCAAAATAAAGTGAAAGAGCGATTAAAATGGATGCATGTTCAAGGGAGTGATTTATATATATATATATATATATATATATATATATATATAAGACAAATATGGCTATAAGAAATAATAATAAAGCAACATAAGTATCATTATTGTAATGATAATGAATATAGGGGCTTAACATCCTCCCCTTCAAATGAGCATTATCCTCAACGCTAATCAATTTTGGATGCTTCTATATGAAGAAATCATCTTCCCAAGGCACATATTTTGTTGACAGGTTCTTCCACTTCCCACTGTACCTAGTAATTGCTCGAGTACTTAGTTGCTTGATCCATGTGTCAATCATTGTTTTAGGTTCTAGTATGATTTTTTCCCTCTTCACCAAGCTCTTGCAAAAGAATATGAAATGGGACATTATCATTGATTACCTTCTTTAAACAAGAAATATGGAATATTGGATGTAAGACCAAATATAAAGATGAAAAAGGAGGTAACTCCAATTTGTAATCCATATTGACAATCCCCTACAACACCTTATAGGGACCATAGTACTTCGGTGCTGATTTTTTTTCCTTCTTTTGTTTCTTGAGGTACATTTGTTTATATGGTTGCAACATTAAAAATATATAATCCTCGACTTCAAAGTGTCTTTCAAGATAATGTTGATCTGCTTATTGTTTCACCATGTTTTGTGCTATAGCTAATTTGTCCTTCAATAGTTGGAGAACTACTTGTTGGTGTTAGATGTGATCCTCCACCACTTAAATCTTAGGTTTCTCTATCAAGGGCGATGTTATGAATAGAGGATGATGCCCATAAAGTGCCATAATCATGGACATTTTGGGTATGGAAGGAAGTGTTGTACCACCATTCTATCAAATGTAATCATTTGACCCATTGTCATTGTTTACTAAATGAAAAGTAATGAAGATAAACTCCCCAAAATTTATTCACTATCTCATTTCCTATCATATTTGCGATGGTAAGAAGAGTTGTGAGCAAGTTGAGTACCCAAACAAGAAAGCAATTCAATCCAAAAATTACTAGTGAAAAACTGGATCTTTGTCACTTACAATAATCTTGGGGTTTTTGTGTAGCTTTTGAATTGTTTCCATGGATGTTATGGTTGTTGTAATTTCTTTAAAAGGATGATAAAGTGAGAAAAAATGGCATACTTTGCGATTTTATTCACCACCACCATCATGACATTCTTCCCCCATACTTTGGTAGTCTTGTGATAAAATCCACATACACCTCTTCCCAACACTGACTTCACATGGCTAATGGTTCTAAAAGACTTCGGGTCTTGATCTTTCCTTTATTATGTTGGTGAACCAAACACTTCACCACATATTTTTGAAGTTCAATTTTAAGTCCTTCCCAAAAAAGTTCCTTCTTGATCCTATGATGAGTTTTCAGAAACCCTAAGTGTCCATCTATAGGAGAAATGTGCAGTTCAGAAACGACCCTCAATTTGAGTTGGGATTTCTTACATAAATATGGGCAATAATTATACTAGATTGAACCACTCTTCCACATAAAGTTATTGAAGGCACTAGGGTCTTGTTGTAGTTGTTGAATGAGTTTCCATGTATTCTGGTCGTGTTGTAATTCTATCTTTGCTTCATTCATCCAATCAGTTTGTAGAATGGAAATAGCACAAAGTAAGACCTCGGTTTCTTCTTCTTTCCTTGAGAGTGAATTCACCACCTCCTTCTCTTCCTATTTTTGTAGATAATTTCAAAGTCACAACCTAGCATTTTCGTTGCATTTCTAAAGATAGTCGTTGTTCCAAGAAGTACTTCATACTAACATGATCTATTTTTACCTTAAAGTATCTTCCTATTATTTAAGTATGTCAATACTTAATTTCATGAAATATGACCAACATTTTCTTTTCATAAATATATTTGAGTAAGTTATTTCCTTTAACTTAGCAGTTTCAAAGATAAGGGGATTTCTTTCTTGCATTAAATTGCTCCAATGCCATACCTTAAGGCATCACAGTCCACAATAAGGTTTTTTGTGAAGTTGTGCATAGCCAAGATATGAGTGATACACATTTCCTTCTTAAGTTTCTCAAAAGAGAGGTGCTATCGTAGGAAAAGTTCCTTGCTCAATAGCAAGGGGTTCTCCCTAATGTAAAGGTCCCAGATAGACTTCACATAGTTTGGATTAGGAAACCCATCCATATTCTATCCCAACAACCATTACTATAGGATGTGGAATTGGTTATGAAATGAAAAATGTTGAATGCTTCTAGTATATATGTAGAATGTAATCTTATTTAACCTATCCTGGCTAAGAGTGGATTTTAAATAGTAAACATGAGATTAGATACACATTTCTGTTAGTATTTCCATAATAGAAAGACATTCAAGAAAGGCAAAAATACATAAGCATGAATAGGAAATAAGAACATAAAGTATGTTCTTAGATTACCATTCACAATCTCACATTTACCATCCCAAAGCAAATATCTCAAAAAAGAAAACAAGAACTATACTATTCATTTTAGAAAAGTCATCAATAGAACAACACATTTTATAGTGGTATCAATAATAGCATAACAATAGAAAGAGTTCTAGGCATATATAGTATTGAACACCAGTGCTCCTCCTCAAAATCAACCTTGAGGATTCTGCTAATTAATAATTTTCAAAGAGTTTACAAAATATGAACAAGAAAAAATCCCCTTCTACAACAAATTGATGAGCTTTTAGAGCCTTCGTTCTATAATTGCTTCTCGTGTCTTCTTGGCTTCCTTTATGCAATTATAAATTTTCAAAATCTCTTTTTGATTCTTTCCTAAAGACTATATTAAATTATAATCTATCTTACAATATGATCATAATCGACCATGTGTCTTATCTTGAATGTAAGCAACCCACACTTCACGTTGTGATGAGATGCCTAGGATACATTTGCAAAGTAGTCGCTCAAAAGCAACTTCATAAGATACCAGTTACCCAGGCATGGGCCCCATTTCTCTCTTCAATGTACTTAGGAAATAATTGATTAAATTTACTTCTTTGGAGGGACCAGTGATGTATTCTTTCACCAAGGAAAATACTTGCTTCTCGGTTAGGGATTACCTCTACTCATAAAAGAAATGGAAAATTATTTATCTTCCTAATTTTTTGGGTCAGGATAGAAGCTATGGTTTCAGCACAAGCAAAAGAATATAATATCAAATCACTATCTAAATTAGGATTAGTCAAAATAAGGGTCGTAGTGATTAGGGATTTGATGTTTGTGAAAGCTTATTGGATTTCAAGGGCCCACTCAAATAGTTTATACTTCTTCAATAATTCATCAATAGGATTCACAATAGAAGCATAATTATGAATCCCTGAAGAAAGTTCACTTTTCCAAAGAAATATTGTACCCCCTTTAGATCGATTGGAGGCTTCAATTCATTTATGGCCTCAATCCATTTAGGGTCTATGTAGACTGCTTTCTCATTGACTATGTGCCCCAACAATTTACCCTATATTACTACAAACATTTTTTCTTTGGATTCAAGGATAGACTATACATATTACACATGACAAAAACTTATTTGAGATGCGACAAATGTTGTTTCCTAACTTTTGAATTCACTATGAGATCAACTTGGTAGTCATCCATGGTTTTACTAATTAAATTGTAGAAGGCATAGTCCATGGCCCTTTGAAAGGTAGCATCAAACTTCATCAACCCAAAGGGCATCCCCATAAAAGAAAAGGTGTCCCATAGGGTTGTGAATGTTGTCTTGTGTTGGTTTTATTCAACCACCGACACTTTATTGTACACTTAGAAACCATATAACATAGACATCAAAGTTAAATCTATGACTTATTGCAACAACATTTCATATTCAATAGAGGGTAATTATATTTCACGGATGTTTGATTCAAATCACTCAAGTCAACACACAGTTGAGTCTCCCATTTTTCTTCTAAAACGTGGCTAGGTTAGCTACCCATTTCAAATTTTTGATAGGTATGACAATTCATGCATTTAATAATTTTTATAACTCAATATTAATGAGGAGGCTTCAACTTTGGGTTAATCACCCTTGATTTCTACCTCACATGTATGACACATTCATTCAAAGGTATAATATATTGTATAATATCCTTATCATATAACTTCATATCATCATATGTCCATTCAAATACATCTTTAGATTCCTTGAAAAGATGGATAAACAAGGATACTTATTTGTCAATGCAACAACTACCAAGATTCAAAAAATTGGGGTTGTTTAAAGTGGCAACATTAAATTTCCTTGTTTCTTGCACTTTCCTTAGAGATACTTTTCTCTCAATTTTATTTTCCTTATCCTATCATCCCTGGTGAACAAATATTCCAACACGACAAACCTTTGGGAATGACATTCCCTTGCAAATTTAGTACCCCCAGTTTGTTATACTCATCATGCTTAATATGCTTATGTTGGGTGGCTAGACCACAAATATTTTCACTTACTTCTTCAACCCCTTAAGGATCTTCTCATCATTATCAAACAATTTCCAAAAGCATTCATTATCTAGGACAGATAGCCAAAAGATGAGTTCAACTTGAAAATAACTATATGTGAGGGAGGGGTGAGGACTACAAAATATGTCGATACAACTAATAAATTCAAATACAAATATTATGTTTAAATTCTTGAGGTTTTGAATGAGGCCCTAATCCCTTTGACATAATATTTCAATCATCCCTTCTTAACAATATCTTTCCTCTTGATGTGATTAATAACCAGCTGTGAGTCACTAGTCATGATATTGTCCTAAATATTCATCTCTTGGGCCAACATCAAACCCTACACTAAAACCTTATATGTTGCCACATTGTCAGTTCATTTAATATTTAACCTAAAGGAATGAGGATGGACCTACCCTATGTGGATTTTGAAAACTAACCTTGCATTTGATTTGAATTTGGCACATGCTCCATCAGAAGCCACCCTCTAGAATCCATGAAAGGAGGATACCCTTCAGGTAGGTTGACCGCATCAATATCTTATTTTCTCAAAATGACATAATTTTCCAGGTTTGCATTGGAATAATTCTCCAATTCTTTGGTCTCCTTTATTTCAAAATAGGTAGGTCTCTTGGATTCTCATGGGACCTTGGTAGGTAACATCATGTAGCTTCCATCATTCATGTCGTAAACCCTTGATGGGTAACTCCATTACTGGCCTGGGAATAATCTTTAATTGACCAATATATATACAACAATGATGGTGAACATTGTATGAATCTAAGGACTAGAACTTATCAAATCATATAAATCATTTATATCTCTATATGTTTGCACTTTGATTGAGTCTATGGCAAGAATTCCTTCTCCTACTTCATACTATTTTCTACATCCCAATCCCACAGCCTACACGATGGACAATGGAATAATATTATTGGTGGCATCTCTATCTACCACACAATTGTGCATGATCGGGGAAATAAATAAAAAAATGTAGGGACTCTTCTACCAAAATTTCAAGATGGTCGTCCAAATTGGTAACAGTTATTTGTACTAGAATACTCCACCCTTGAACTATCTTGTGTTCCAATTTTCAAAACTTAAAGAAAATTGTGTCTTTGTTGCATATTTTTTTGGCACCGCCAAGAAGGGGAATGTTTTTGTACCTCTTTTAGGTTGTCCATGATATTATAGGTCATATGCATTGACCTAGTCAAGTTACATTGATTTCTTTGTGAATCAACAGGTCATTTATTGCTTGCAAGTTGGGAACTTGGAAACTACCCAATAGCTTCATCGAGACATTTTAAGGCTATCTTTGCCTTAGCTAGATAAGACACCAGAGGATTCCTCACCTTGAACATATTGACCCAAGATCTAGTCTACACAACATTTTATTTATCATCCATCTATGTATCAATGAATGTATCTTCTTTGAACAAGTCTCCCTCACATGTGGACATCATCTAATCATCCCACTCAACAAAATCTAGGGATTGGGAGAATGGTACCTCATTTTGAAAATTCTAATCAGGGTTGTCCTCACCATCTTCTACTAAACATCCATCAATGCAGTACACATCTAACACTACCATGTTAGGTTTAGTGGCCTACAATGGTCTAGTTCATGTGTTGGATTCATCTCTTATGTGGACATTTTCAAATCCCTCTCTAGATCTGAGTGCTCCCACTCTTTGCATTAGGTGTTGTGGCCTCGATCCAACTCTTCATTTATTATTGAGTGTAGTAATTCATTTTGGATTTGGAGCATAGTTATGTTAAACTAAATCAACTCAACATCATCGTGATTGTGATACAAGTCTCCAATTGTTGGGATATTTTATGTGGGGCAAAGGTATTGGGAACATACCTCTATCCTCCAAGAGTATAGCCAATGTAGAGGATCCACAATCTAATATTGAGAGGTTTGACATTTGTCTTTTCACATTCCAATATAACATCAACGTTCATGTTAATTTCAAGCAAAAATTCCTCTACTTCTCAAGGTTTTCTCATTGCTCCCTCCAAAGTGTTTATACTAGTGACTTTTAGGGAATAAATTAAATTAATCAACATGGATTTTTTGTTGCAGTGAAAAATTATTAGCCATTGGGGTGATTCTCTTCTGTGATCCTCTACAACTTTCTAAGAGAAATGACATTAACATCCATGATTCCCATTCTTCTTTAGTCATGTTTGGGTAAATTGGGTGAGGAAAGTGTGGTGGGAAAGTGGTTGAGAGTATATACTCAAGAATACATCTTCAAAGTCATTAAAACATGTTACAAAACTAACAAGAATCATACACCAAACCAACCAAGATCTAAAGGAAAAATCAAACCATAACACCATCATTAATGATCAGGTGAATATCGTACATAGCCATAAATTGATCTATGTGATTGTTAAGGTTACTAGAATCATCAACACTAAAGATGGAGAGACCACTGGGTGGAATTGTACATAATTTGTGTTTCTTAGATTGAAGAGCCAATGGGCTCATTCTGGATCTTCATCTTGTATTTCTTGGTCATTCACCGTATTGTGGTTCAATCTTACCATTTCAATGTCTTTTCTATCCAAAGGATTTCGGGAGGATAAGCCAATATTGGATACAAGAAAGGGGGTGACTTAGTCAAGTCATGCATCATAGCATTATTGGAACCCTAAGGTTTTGGAAAGAAAACGCACACACCAAAATTTCTACACTATCCGCAAGTTTTACACCATGTGGCACCTAGATTCAGTGCCTGCACCAACCAATTTTCTACTGCACACGCCAACCAGTTTTATACTATTTGCGATGACTTGTAAATATTACATGCATGCCTCGAAGATATTTTGTAATGATTGGGACCATTTTTTTAACAATCCAACTAGTCATGGTCGAGGTTGTGAGTGAGTTAGCAAGTTTGTTATGATTTCCATGCTCCAACAGAGATAAAGGAATGCATGCAAATATGCAAGGGTTGTTCGGTTTTTGGTTAACAAGAGGATTCATTGTTAATTATTGTAATGGTAGAGTTGTAAGTACAACATTAGAGAGAAAGCAGATCGAGATCTGAGTTTCACCCTCCATGTGTATGAATGTTTATTTGTGATTAATAAATACAGGCTAGAGGCCCATTTTCTCTTCTATCATGAGTTATATTTTGAATGAATGCTTGTTAGATTTGTTAAGTTGCATGCAAATGGTATAATGTTGTCATGAATGAGTAGAATGATGCTATGAATGAATAGGATCTAATGCGTAGCTAGTAGTTAAGTGTTTCTTGTTTATAATATTCCAACATGTTTTGCACAACCATTTAGTCTATGTGATTCTCAAGTGCATCTCGAGTGATACCTATTCAATTCATGAATATTGAATATGTCGACATGATTAGGGTAGTTGTTGGTGAAGGCTTTTGAACAATGGGTTTGAAACCCCGAGCCAAAATTTGGATCCATTGCTAGGACCTGATGGTTTTGTGTTTCATGTTGACGGAAGGACATGACGTGGAAACCTTCCAGGATGGAGATAGAAGAAAGGATCTCTGAGAGGGAGGATGAGTTCACGTGATGAGAGACCAAGAATATGCAGATCCACCTTGAACGACATTAATCCCTAGACAAAGCCCCATGTTATGTATAAAACCCCTTATTAAGCCCTATATATTGAATTATTACATTTTTAGTGTTATATTAGTAGGTTGGCTAGAACCCTTCATTATACCCTTTCATTATAATTGTAAACTTTGTATCCTATATATACCAAGGAGAACTACTCTTAGGATCATCTTATCTCATCTTGTACAATGAATATATTGTAGAAGGAGGTTTCTCCCTCAAAGTGGACTATTATTTATTAATGTTTTATCATTATCAAGGCATGGGTTCATAACATTTGATTTCACAGCATACAATCCTAGGGTTTCGCTCCTTCAACCAAGACATCTTGGAATTTTCACTATAACTTTTTTTCTAGAACAATTCAATCAACAAAATTTGGAGGATACTAAGGAGATATAGTGAATTATGTCTAGTCCAAATTTTAGGTTTTAGGTCATTAGATTTTTGGAGATATATTCTATGGAAGTTAGGGTTTGTGACTATGATCTGGATTTTATGAGAAGAACGAAATGAATACAAATTATTAAAAGATGCCTAACACAAAATAACAGAGATACAATAAAATTGGTTTTCTATTCAATAAGGAAATAAGCTAAAACTGTAAAATGCAGTGGAAAACAAGCTTGTTGGAATGGTGGTGGCTTATCTCTAAGAAGAGATGTGACGTTTGCGCTCATTCGCAAGAAGATGGTTACAATGAGGCTCTGAAGGCCTTTTACAATAAACAGGAATATCAAAAACTCTAGACATCCAAAAACCTAACCCTAGGAGATGAAGTGCCAAAAGTCATTTGGGCCCTGTTTGGGTAAGTTAGTACATCAACTTCCCGGGGTCGTAACTTTTGCATACAATATTCGTTTTAGGTGCACGATAGCCCGTTGGAAAGGTATAACCAAGAAGAACAATTTTTGACTAGCCTAGCTTAGTGCCTTCAATAGTCACTTGGGCCCCAAATCCCCAAAAAAAGTCATTTAGGGCCTCAAAACGACCCCGGAAGTTTGGAACCCGAAAAACTACCGAAAAAATGCTAAGGTGGAAAATTGTTTTCCGAGCCAGTGGAATAGGTGGGTAGCCATAAATATCCACCTGGATCAATCCTCCCTCCTTAGGAAGCAATGGTCTCCATTGCGTTGAGTTCCCCCATCAGATGAGGAAATTTCTGATGAATTTGGCCCCGGGTGAGCCACTCGCCTTGGTGCAGGAGTTACCCTGCTTTGACGACGCGATAAAGATGGATCCTTTTTTGTCGAGTGCCCTTGATCTGTGTTTCCACAATCTGATCAATGGATGCCTATTGTATGTAGTCAGTGTTGAGCTCTGTTGGTGTCAACCGCTCTGCTATCTCTGAGGTGTCCAATAATGGTGGGAAATATGGCCGAAGGAGAGCCACGTTGAAGACTAGATGCAGACCAAGGAAGGGGGGAATGTTGAGCTCAAAAGAATTGTCACCCACAGCCTTGGTGATGGTTTATGACCCATAACGGAGTGGACGAATCTTCCAATGGGGCTATGTAAGGCGTTCTTTCTGCAAATGCAACCAAACTTTTTCCCATGTAGCTATGATGGACATAGGGAAGACTCTCATCCCATGTGCGGGGACGTTTTGAATTGTACATGCGTGGGATATGTACAACCACTTGATTGACGACCTCAGTTTGGCCATCTGTTTGATGGTGGAAGGCAATGGATTTGGTGAGTTTGGTATCCAGCAGTGACCAAAGGCTCGACCATAATGAGTTGAGGAACCAACTGTCACGGTCTGAGATAATGGTTTATGGGATCCCAAAATGTACCCATACTCATTCAAAGAAGAGCTTGGAAGTGGCTTCTGATGTGATGTTCTTTTTGCAGGTGGCTAGAATTTTCATCTTGGAAAAGCGATCAACAACCACAAAAACACAATCATTTCCCCTCTTAGTGGACAGGAGGCCCGACATGTAGTCCATTGAGATGGATTCCCACAACTTGTTAAGAGTAGGCAGAGGGGTGTACAAGCCCTATTTCTTAGTGGTCGTTTTGGCAATAGCGCAGGCAGTGAAAGACCTTATATACTTGTCAACATCCTATGGAAGTTTTGGCCAATAGAAATGTTTCTGCAGCACTGCCACTGTCTTTTCGACGCCAAATTGTCCTGCCACCCGACTGTAGTGAGGTTCCCAAATCAGCTTCATGTGCTCTCTTGATAGAACCCGGAGATGGCCCAGACGGCACAACAGCTCGTCCTGAAGATGGAAATTAGCAACCACTGAGTTGGCACCCAACATTTGGTAGGTGGTGGAGAAGTCAGGGTTTGTCTCGTAGAGGTGGGGCCATTCAGAGGTATCGTGACCGCAAGAGTCTAGCACCATGGTGAGTGTCACGAATAGAGGTCGGCTGAGGCAGTCAAAAACTCAGTTGGTACTTCCTATCTTATACTTGATGTTGAGGTGGAACTATTGTAAGTATGTTAACCACTTCTGATGGTGGTCATTCTGCAATTTTCCTTGGGTTTGCATGAACTGTAGTGGCTTGTGATCAGTGTGGATGATTGTCTCCTTCCCAAGAATGTAATGTATCCACTAGCGGTAGGCTTGCACAATGGAGTACATTTCTTTGTCGTAAGTAGGGTACTTACAAACAAAATCTCATAGTGTCTCACTATGATATGCCACAGGGTGGCTGTGTTAAGTGAGAACAATGCCCACAGCATAGTCTGAAGAATCTGTCTCGATCTAAAAGGGATGTTACAGGTTCGGTAATGAAAGTACTGGGGATGAGCAGAAACGCTTCTTCAAGTTATCAAAGGCTTGTTGTTGGGACATGCCCCACACAAATGTTTCCTTACCGCCACCCCTGGTTACTTGGTTGAGGGCTCATGTGATATGAGAGAATCCCAGCATGAACCTACGATAGAAATTGGAGAGGCCTAAGAATCTATGAAGTTTAGTGAGTGTGGTTGGGGATGGTCAGTCACGGATGACCTGGATCTTGGCTGGATCCACATGTACACCATGTTGATCAACGATGTAGCCTAAGAAATGGACCATGTCCATGCCAAAGGAGCATTTTTCCAAGTTTTCATACAGTTTGTGTTGTCGCATGGTGTGTTGAACCTGTTGAATATGTTGCAAGTGTTCCGCCCAAGTCTTTTTGTAGATGAGGATGTCAACCAGAAACAACACTACAAAATTATTAGTGAAAGGTCGTAGGATATCGTCCATCATCCTCATAAAAGTTGTTGGAGCATTTTTCAAACCAAAGGGCATGACTAGCCATTCAAAAAGACCTTCTTTTGACTTGAAGGCAGTCTTCCATACATCTATCTGTTCTATTCAGATCTGGTGGTAACTAAACTTCAGATCAATCTTACTGAAGCATTTGGCCCCCGTGAGTTGATCAAGGAGGTCGTCGATTCGGGGAATCGGGTACCGGTTTTGGACTGTGATTTTATTCAGGGCCCGGTAATCAATGAAAAATCGTCAGGTCCTATCTTTCTTCTATACCAACATGATTGGGCTCCCATAAGGTGATGAGCTAGGATGGATGTGCCCCTTATGGAGCAGTTCTTGGATCTGCCTCTTGATCTCCTCGTTTTCTAACAGAGAGTTGTGGTAGACTGGCCCATTGGGTAGTGGTGTGCCTAGGGTCATATTGATGGGATGCTTGACCTGGAAGTGTAGAGGTACCCCGGTAAGAGAGGAGAAGATATCTGAGTATTCTTCCACAACCTTATCCACTTTCTTATGTTGTGTGGAGAGATCGGCCACTGAGGCTCTGGATGTGGTTGTGATCTTTCGCTCACTCTGAGAGCGAATCACAAACAAGACAAATTTCCTGGTTTGAGAGATGACCTTGCTACATTGCTTAGCAGAGATCAAGGAAATAGCACTAGGAGGGACTGCCTCAGATATCCTGTACAATTTCCTATTCAAAATAATAATAACACTACGAAGCCTAGACTCATATACAACATGACGTTTCCATAAATAAGGTTGGTCCAAAATAACATTACAAACTTCGAGAGGAGAAACATCACACAATACCTCGTCTTTGAAAGGCTTGATGTCGTATGACAGTCGACACTGTTGGTTGACGTGGAGATCACTTCCTTGGCAGAGCCATACAATGGTGTAGGGTTGTGGGTGTGGCATTGTCGGCAGGGTCAGCCGCTTGACAACCTTTGCTAAGATGAGGTTCTTCTGGCTACCGCTATAAACGATGAAGTGCAATGGGGTTCCTTTTACCCACATTTGTGAATTGAAGAGGTTCTCTCCTTCCTTTGGCTCGTCTGGTTCACCAGGATGGAGCTTGGTGGTAAAAACGGTGGCACTAGATTCTGTGTCAATGATTTGTCTTCCCATTTCTGGTTCTGACTCAGAGTCAAAACCTACATCTGATTCAAAGGCTTTCACTTCGGCCACCAGCGACTGCTTTGAGTGATAGTCAGCAATGTTATGCCAAGGGATCTTATGGAAGTTGCACCAGTTCTCGATATCTTCCTTTGTCTTTTTGGTGTTCTTCTTTGCTTGTGGCTTGGACTGGTTGTCCTGATACTGTCCATATTTGCTTTGTCCTTTGTTCAGTGGGTTGGGGTCGCCCTTTCCTTGCTTTTGTTGTGAGGGGTTCGCAGGCCCAAATTATCGCGTCTTTTGTTTGAGCTTCTACTCGATTTTGATGACATATTGGTAGGTCGTGCCCAAGGATGAGATGTCCAAAAATTCCATTTTGGTCTGGATGTATCTATGCATATCACCGCGATACTTGAGCACTAGATGTCGCTCTGAATCTTTGATACCCATATTGGTGCGCAAGGTATGGAATATATTTGTGAACTCTGGCACTGCTTGGTCTCTTTCTTGCCGCAATATGGTCCATTTTGTATAGAAGTCGTCATAACTTCCAACAAGGTAGCATTGTTCCTTAATAACATACCTAAAGGATTCCCAGGTGGTCGTGATTGTAAATAATGAGGGTTCCTCTGTTTCCTTTTTCTCCTGGAAAGTTTCCCACCGATCTTTGACATGGGGAATGACTTTGAGAGCGCACAAGCAATATTTTCTCTATTCGAAAATTTATGGACAAATAAATACCCTTCTAGTAGATTCAACCACTTGTCTACAACATCTACGTCTATCTGACCTTCAAATATAGGAATATCGAAGTTGATTTGTACCTTGAAGGGGGCGACGTCTCTGCTTGAGGAAGATGTGTCACCTATTGGTAGTCGTTGAAGGATTTGCGCGAAACTATCCATCATCTCATTCCTATGTTGCATGAGGGATTCCTCAAGCAACATTTTGAAAGGATCTCCCATCCTGTCATCTTTCTTTTCTCCTGCCATGAGAGGTCTCTTGGGCATGCGAGAGATTTTTTCCTCAAGAGAAACAAGCTCGAGACCCAATTCTTTGTACCCTGACCTCGTTGGGGACATGCATTAAGATGACAAGGAGCAGACCGCTCTGATACCACTGATCTGTATTTTATGAGCAGAACGAAATGAATACAAATTATTAAAAGATGCTTAACACAAAATAATAGAGATGCAGTAAAATTGGTTTTCTATTCAATAAGGAAATAAGTTGAAACTGTAAAATGCAGCAAAAAACAAGCTTGTTTGAATGGTGGTGGCTTATCTCTGAGAAGAGATGTGACGGTTGCGCTCATTCGGAAGAATATGGTTACAATGAGGCTCTGGAGACCTTTTACAATAAATAGGAATGTCAAAAACCCTAGACATAAAAAAACCTAACCCTAGGAGATGAAGTGCCAAAAGTCATGTGGGCTCCGTTTGGGTAAGTTAGTACATCAACTCCCCGGGGTCATAACTTTTGTATATGATATCCATTTTAGCCACACGATAGCCCGTTGGAAAGGTCTAACCAAGAAGCAAAATTTTTGACTGGCCTAGGTTTGTGCCACAAGCAATCACTTGCGCTCCAAATCCCAAAAAAACGTTGTTTAGGGCCTCAAAATGGCCCCGAAAGTTTGGAACCCGAAAAAAAATGTAGAAAAACTACCAAGGTGGAAAATTGTTTTTCGAGCCACTAAAATAGGTGGGTAGCCACCGATATCCACCTGGATCAGACTAGTCCTAAAATTAGTCTCAAACAAGTCATTTTTTAATTTTTGCTATAAAACATTTTCGATGAAGTTTCAAACTCTGAAATTTTCAAAATCCTAAGAAAACATAGCAATAAATGTGGAAAAAAAATCATATTTTGAATCGTTATAATTTATGAGATATATCTTGTGGAAGTTGAGCTTGTTTACTAATCCTGAAATTAGTCTTAAACAAGTCATTTTGATCATTTTGCTATAACTTTTTATTAGTGAAGGTTCTTACTATGAAATTTCCGAGAGTTTAAGAAGTCATATCAGAGTATTACATTCAAAAATTTCAAACTTGGAAGGATAAAAATTTCATAGATATATCAGGAAAAGGTCAACCATCTAGACAGTCTCCAAAATTAGGGTTTTAAAGGTACATAAATTACGATTGGCATAAATTTTTATTGCAACATCTATTTTTGGTGATTCAAAATTTGTGATAAAGATAAAATAAAGTATTATTATTTTTATCCCACATGGCTCCAAAAAAAATTCAACACCAATTAAACCTAAAAAAATATCATGTATAACTCATAAAGAAATGAGGAAATACATAATAAGCTATCCAAATTGGAGGACCAACTTAATTATTTGAGTGGTAGGTCAATAAGAAGTGATGATATGGTAAACACACAAATAAAAATTTAAAAGACGAAAAATAAGATGGAACAAATGGAAAATAGGATGGATGAAAATAAGGAAGAAATACAAAAATCCATGAAGTCCATAGAAATCATTTTCTTATAGATGATCCCTAAAAGGGATATGGAGATCCAAGGAAATCATGAAAATAAGGAGAACAATGGTGTTGAGACTCAAACACATGTGGGAGTATTTTATCACAATTGGAGAACACAAATAATGAATCTCATAATCATTCATCACTCCAAGATCCACATCATCGAGGTTTAAATGTGGAACCAAGGAACTACTTCATTCCAAAGATCGATACGAGGAAGTTTGATGGTAAACATACTGTAAAATGGATATTTCAGATGGAACAATTCTTTGATCTACACCAAGTGCCAAGCTTACAAAAGGTAATTGTTGCATCCTTGTATTTATAAAATGATCAATTTGTTTAGTATCAATGGCTTTGTGAAATAAAAAAGGGTTATATTATCTCTTGGTCCATTTTTACGGATGAATTGATAACACATCATGGGGATATTAAGAGCAATACCACTACAAGGAGAACACCTTGTAGAGGAGGCTTTTATGGAACCTCCCCGAAAATCTTATTCCTTCTCTATTTATAGTGGAGGTTGTTAGTGGATGCGGGTGACTAGAGGTTTTTGCAGAGATTTTTTTAGCGATACACCTGTAAGGTAAAAAATCACTGGTATTCACACAATACAAACGCTCTGATGCTTCAACACTAAGGTGCATTGTTATCTACTAAAAACAAAAATATATATAGCGGAGTCGGGCGTTTGGAGGTTTTAGCAAAAGATTTTTTCTCTGATGCTTTTGTTGTATTATGGTGCAATGGTGTTTTTTTTGTATTATGGTATACCGTTGCTCACATCAATATAACACCCCGATGCATACAACTGTTGGTTGCACCGAAGAACATGAAAACGAAAAAAAAAAAAAAATTTACCATACCGACTTTCACTGTTACACCTCATTATGTGATTCCAACCTATCTAACAAGCACCTGTGCGCACTCTCCTTCCACAATCGCCCCATTTGTAGTGCTCTACAATTAGTTTGATAGCTCCACTGATAGATTCCACACATTTCCAAATTTTGGAAAAATACTCTAATTTTTCATCTTTTCTCTACAATGCGACCATGCATCGTTGGGAGATAAGACACTAGGTAAATTGTGTATTACCTTGTTATTTTGATTTTCGTTGCATTAAAATTTGAAAGTGGCTTGAAATTTGATCTTTTGTAGATTTTATTTTTTTTCCATGCAATGCGTTTAAACGATTCGGCTCGCCCCGAACGACGGTAGATCCTACTAATTTACAGGAATCCCCACTCCCAATGTGTCCTCTGAATTTACAGGAATCCTCGATCACAATGCATACAAGATAAATAAATGCACCAATTACGTTCATGGAACGCCATTGTTAAAATGTTAAAAACTTAACATAGTGGTGTGTTTTCTAGAACTCCTCGTAAATGGTGTGTTATAAAATAGCAACACGTCAGTTAACAAAACAAACGTTCTCTAAAACAAATGGAGCACCGACAATTTCTATTAACCGGTCGCACCGCCTAGTTTTCCATAACAAAATTTTGGCTCGATGATGCGTCAAATCCATGATAACGCACTGGTGTTGTGCATTGCAAGGCACCAGGAAAAATATATAAGAATTTACCATAGCAGTTCATCTTATGGGATGCCCTATTACCAATGCATTCTAAGACAAACGCACTGGTAAAAATGCACACAAAAATAGAAAAATGGAACTCTAGTGCATTCATTTCAACAAGATGCACTAGCGTTGTTAACAAAGTGGCGATTTTTGTTCATGATTGGGAATACGCACTCACAAAGGAGACGACGGGTGACCGCTAGGGTTCAACCAAGCATCATTAGTGCACCTAGGGGTGGGGAGCCGCCTCCCACCCCACCGATCGTTGTAGATGAAGCATTTAGGCATCTAGTTGATCCAGTTGGGAAGAAATCGCAGCCCCTCCCCCCCAAGTTTTGAAATTCATTAAAAAATTGGAAGCCATTCTAGAAATCAACCTTCCTGAAGATCAACCAATAAAAATTGCCCTGACCCTAGATGAAAAGGGGTTGATCAGGCAGTTCATGGGGCTCTAGACCTCTGCGAGAACAACAAATGATTAGATACAAAGAAATTGGAGACCCCAGCTCAAAAACAACATAATCTGTTATGCTATGGGAAGGGGTTTCTTCATTTTCAAATTCATCTCGAAGGAAGACCAAGATTTAATATTCATAAGCGACCCATACTTCATGGGGACCCAGGGTCTTTACCTCAACAGGTGGACGCCTCATTTCGATCCCACAGTAGACGTTCCAAAAGAGGTTCCAATCTGGGTCAGGCTTCCCAACTTGTCGATCCATTGCTGGGACTACCTCTGCCTTCAAAAAATTGAGAATGGACTAGGTAGATTCATTGACATAGTCGATAATAAAGCTCAGTACACCTGTGCAATAATCTATGTCGAGGTAGAACTGGAAGTCAGACTACCTGAAGCCGTAAAACTCAATGTGGGAACCTGGCACCACTACCAAAAGTTGTACTATGAACAACTCCCATTCAAATGCAGAAATTGTCATGAACACAGTCACTTCCAGCGAAACTGCCCAAAATCCCAACCAGAAGATAAAGAAGAAGGAGAAGGATGGAAGAAGGTCAAAAAAGGAAAAGCAGCCATGAAGCCAACCGAGAAGAAAAGCACAAGCCCCCAGGAGAAGCCTCAGCCCAATAAACCCAAGGATGCAATGAAAGAAGAACCATCCTCGAGGAATAATCCTGAGGTAGGAGAAATCCAAGAAATGACAGGTACTCAAGAAAAGGAACCAGGGGAAACCACCAACCTGAAGAGATCACCAAGAATAAGGACGCAGAAGAAGAACACATAAGTCTGGGATCGGACACATAGGAGGTCTTAGAAGATGGAGGAACCGAATCAAGCAACTCGCAAGTCACACCTATAAAATCCAAGTTGGGAAGGAAGACCAAGAAAAAAGAGAGAGAGGAAAAAACCTACTTGGACATTCTACAAGGCTCTCAGCAAATGCTCAAAGGAATGATAAACACCAGATCTACCAAAAAGCAGGGCTCGTCTGCAAAGGGAGCCACACTCCCCCAAGGTCATTAATGAAATACATCTCTTGGAACTACAGAGGACTTGGCAGCAATTTGAAAGTAGAAGCCCTAAAAGACATTGTGAAAATGTATTCACCTGAAGTCCTCCTCATCCGGGAGACAAAAATGGAGGACACAACCCTCCTCCATTCATGTAACGAGGTCTGGAAAAAAGGCCAAGTGAAAGCAGTAAGTTCAAGAGGAGCTTCAGGAGGGATAGCCACCTTCTGGGACAACTCCAAGTTCGAGATAACTTCTGAAGAAAGCAACATGCATTGGCTCTTCACCAACCTGCTCCACAAAGACTCAGGAAACCGAGTAAGTATGTTTAATGTTTATGTTCCAGTCCTGTTTTTGGAAACAAAATCCTGTTGGGACTCCTTAAAGTCCTTCCTTAGCTCGCATAATCTAGACAATTTAATCATTGCAGGTGATCTGAATCTAACTCTCGCTGCCGATGAAAAGAAAGGTGGCTCCACAGTTAGATATCCTGCAAGAGAATGGGTGGAGGATATCATTCTAGACTGGTACCTAGAAGATATCAAGCCCACTCGGAGGAAGTTCACTTGGTCAAACAAATGCTTGGACCTAGGGCATATTGTTGCTCATCTCGATAGGTTCCTGATTCAATCCTCTTTCCTAACCTTTGTACTCTCGACCTCCTCCAAAATCCTGCCTATCTATGCATCTGACCACAAACCCATCCTTCTTGAGATAACCTCAGATAAAAATGTCGGCCCTATCCCCTTCAGATTCAGTCCCCTATGGATCCAACAAGAGGACTTCCAGGATCTCGTCTCCACGGCTTGGAACATTCAAATCCATGGCTCTCCTTTCTTCGTTTGCGAAGAAAAGCTAAGAACTCTTAAAAAAACGTTGAAATGTTGGGCCAAGTCTCTCAAATCCCTCTCCTCCCGAAGGACAGAAGTGCAGGAAGCCCTCAAGTTCCATCATCTCACCTTAGAGCTCTCCGATGCCACCAACACAATGCTAGCCAAAGAGGCTGACCTTAAAAAAGAACTCCATAGAGCTTGCAGATTGGAGGAGGAACATTGGAGGCAAAAATCCAGAAGCCTGTGGCTGCAAGCAGGTGACAAAAACATGAGCTACTTCCACAAGCAAGATGAAGCTCGAAAGAATTTCAAATTAGTTAATGAAATACAGTACCAAGATTAAATGATTAAAGATTTTAAAGGGATCAAGAAATCTGCTCACTCCTTCTTCAAAGATCTGTACACTGCCCCGGAAGAAACTTTTCTAGACGCAAATTCTTACCCCCTCGATCTGATTCCCCCACTCATCCATGAAGCGGACAATAGGAAGTTGACTGCTTCGAAGAAATAAAAAAATCCCTTGATCTAATGGAGGCAGACAAAGCTCTTGGGCCAAATGGATTCACAGTAATATTCTACACGGCTTGTTGGACCACCATCAATGATGACTTGTTAAAAATGGTTCAAAAATCGCAGAATTGCACCAAGCTAGGCGGCAGTACCAATTCAATGTTTCTAGCACTGATTCCTAAAGATAAAGGCACTCCTCATTTCAACAGATTCAGACCAATATCGCTCTGCAACATAGGATACAAAATAATTACCAAAGTGATTGCAATGAGACTTAAAAAAGTGTTTCTAGCCATCATCCCAAAGAACCAAGGGGGGTTTATCAAAGGTGGTTAGATACTGGATAATCTGGTGTTGGTTCAAGAAGCCATACACTTAGGCACTCATAGAAAAGAAAAAGGAATGGTTATCAAGTTAGATCTTGCCAACGCCTTTGATAGAGTCAGACATGAGTATCTTTTCACAGTCATGGAGAAAATGGGCTTCTCACAAAAGTTCACAACTTGGGTGAAAGCCTGCATTACAGCTCCATGGATCGCCCCTCTGGTGAATGGTCGCTCAAAAGAGTTTTTCCAAGCCTCAAGGGGGTTGAGACAAGGATGCCCCTTATCACCCCTTCTCTATGCCATCCAAGCTTCGATGCTAAGCTTCCAATTAGGTAACTGTCAGTAGAATCAAACCCTTTCAGGCCTCAGAATAGTTCATAATGTTGAAGACATTAATCATGCTAAATTTGCTAATGACACATTGCTTATGGGAGTAGCAAGCGTGAATATTGCAAGGAATTTCAAACACGAGTTAGATATTTATAAAGAAATCTCAGACAGCAAGATAAACTATCAAAAAAGCATGATCTATGGATGGAACTGTTCCACCAGAGAGATTGTGTGACTTGCTAGAATCCTTGACATGGAAGGAACGATAGACTGGGACTCTTTCAAATACCTGGGAATCCCCATCTTCAAAAAGAACTTCAAAGTCGCTCATTGGACGCCGATTATGGACAAAATGAAAATCAGAATCCAAGCTTGGGGAGCCAACTGGCTAAATATAGCAGGAAAGGTGGTGCTTATGAAATCAATTCTAATAAGTCTATCCATATACCAAAATTCCATTATGTTGGCCCCTAAATATTTCATCAACAAGATGGAAGGGATGCTGAGAAGATTCCTCTGGGAAGGTGGGAAGAAAAATGAGTGAAAGATGCACTTAGTGAGCTGGAAAAAAATAAAAAAACCTCTCCTGGAAGGAGGTCTTCAAATCCGGGACTTAGCCAACCAAAACTCAGCTCTTGGCTCCAAGATTCTGCGGAATATAGTTTCTGGGAAACTCTCATGGAGTAAAAGAGTGTTGTGGAAGAAATATTTCCAAGGGCAGGGAACTAGATGCTTAGATCTGCCTCCGAGAGTGCTAAAAGGATCCCCCATTTTCATGCTATGTATTAGAGCCTTGGACTCCTTTAAAGACAGGTTGTACTAGATCTTAGGCAATGGTAAATCCATAAGCATCTGGAAGGATCAGATCCTTGGAGACCCTCCCCGGAATCAAAATGGAGAGTTGGACAATATTAAAAATTGGATGCAAAGAAAAAATCTTCACACCCTGTGGGACATTTCCAGATGAGGAAACGATGAAGAGAGAAACTGGGAATCTTGGGATCCAGGTGGTTATCTTGAAAATCTAGAAGCCAAAGCTAGGAAACTCATTGATCAGCTCCAAGGGAAGTCACCTCTAAGAGCTTTGGCCAAAGATAAAAGAGGCTGGGGCACTACCTCTGGCAAGTACTCTGCAGCAGAAGGGTATCATACTCTCCAAGCGATCCCCTCTGCCCAGCCAGACCCCTCTCAATGGAAATCCCTATGGAATTTTACTTCCATACCAAAGGTTGATTTCTTCTTATGGACGTTAGCCCACATAAGTGTGCTAACTTGTGATAATCTAAGGCAGAGGGGGTGGGAAGGCCCATCTAGATGCCCTCTTTGCTTGGTTGAAGAGGAAAACTATGACCATATGTTCCTCGTCTGCCCCTTTGCAAAATCAATTTGGAGCGAAGTCCTCAAGATGAACCATGACAGTTTCAATATGCTTGTTACCATTCAAGACATGCTAAAAAATTGGGCCACTTATGCTCCATTCTGGCTCACAAAAAAAGAGCTTCTAAAGACTTCTTGGATGTGGATACCAAGATTCACTTGCTAGAAAATCTGGCTTGAGAGGAACAACAAAATTTTTAGAAATGAAAGCTACAACCCTATCAGGGTAGCAATAAAAGCCAAAGCCTTGATGAGCGAAGCTCTGGAAACTAAAATAAACCTTCGCAATTCTAGAGCTCTCGATGTTGAAGAATACCAGTGGCTGCAAGCTCTTGTCCCAAATCTCTAGCAAAGGGCGACTCCCATCTCCCCTCCATCCGCAGAGTGGTAAATCCGATTGGACGAGAAAAACTTCATCAAATGGAGGTCATCCTTGGAAGACCACTGTCTCTTCTTCGATGGAGCTTCCAAAGGGAACCCAGGAGAAGATGGCGGAGGAGGGGTGCTATTGAGCCCAGTTGGAGATCTGACCATGAGTTATGCCTGGGGTCTAGGCCAGGATACCAATAATAGAGTAGAAGCTCTTTCTCTCTGGCAGGGCCTAGTGCTGGCTCAAAACAAAAATCTCAGGTCTTTGGTGGTATCTGGAGACTCAAGGATCATTTTGCAAGAAGTGATCTCCAAAAAGAATCCATCACAGGTCCACCTTGCCTATCTGCTCACGAAAATTAAGGTGTTGGTCTCCAAGTTTCAAAAAATTCATTTCTTCCATGTGTTAAGGGGGCTAAATGCTTTGGTTGACTTGGAAGCCAACAATGGTACGCTTCTGGGCAGAAGTATCCTCTTTGTTGATGGCTTTGTTTCTTTCTGCAATATTACTTAAGGTTGGTAGAGGCGCTAGCAATTTTACCCAACGACTTTCTCGTGAATCGATATCCCACAACTGATAAAGGAATCAAATATTTTTCCATATCTTACGAATCTCAAGGCTCTGACCTGGCAGAGGCTCTAGCAAATTGTCTCCAAGTCTCATCACATCAACAACAGTAGCAAAGATCATTCCTCTCAGAATCCGCATAACTCTCATGACCACCCTATCATCATGCACAGTAAGAGGCACAGGTCGAGCTCTTCTCTTTGCAGCAAAGCGATTATCTCCATTCCTTAAGTCAGGACTTCATGGCTTCAAGCTCCAAGACAAATCCATCGTTGGAGGAGTGACTGAAAGACTTGCAGTCCGAAATGACCAAGATTAAGAAGCTCATCAAAGAGCAAGTCCATTATGAAACCAAAGTGAAGAAGCTCACCAGATCCCAGGTGACCAAACAAGACGACGACTAAGCAGTAGCATCCCCTTCATCTCATCGCCACCTTTCTTGTGGTATTTTGGTTACATACAGTCTCTTTCCTGCCTTATAGTTTGTTTCTAACCAGAATGTCCACAAACTGGATTCTTGTTTACCTTCCTAGTTCCAAGAACTCTATCAAAAAAGTCTCAATAACACAAAGATTTTTATTGTCACAACACCCAGCAGCTGCTTTGTCAGTTCTTAATACCAAAAACATAACCGTTACTGTAAAAACAAAAAACAGAGTGGCACCCAGAAAAATATTTAAAAATTTATCATAGCGGTGTGTTTTCTAAAACACCCTGTTACCAGTGTGTCATAAAAGACTATGCACCACTAAAAAGTCATCAGTGTTCCAAGGAACTTAGAGTACTAAGGCTTTTCATATTAAAAATCGCATCACCCAGTTTATCAATCCAAAAATTGAACAAAGTGGTGTGTTTCGTAGAACAAACTGCACCGTGTCACACATAACAAATGTGAAATGGCATAGCGGGGCGTCTTGTTGGATGTCTCATCCCTGTTGCATTATAGAACACAATTCACTTCTATGTATATAAAGGTGCTCAACTAACAATGAAGAACCGATGTGTTAGACTTAACACACTGCTTAACGATGTTTTGTTTATGATATAGCAAACCAGGCATGGTGAGTATTAACTTTTGTAGTAGCACAAGTTACTTTTCAACATTTTTTTGGAAACACAAATTAATTTTATTTTTGATAAATACAAATTATTTATATATGTGTGTGTTTTACAATTTCAATTTTTTTTATCTATATATATGTGCCTAAAAATAATTTTATGTGAATCAGAGATGACAAGCGTAGGAGTAGCAGTAACAACAGCCAGAGGAAAAACAATTTAATTCACAAACTATGTATGCAAACCTCCACGATTAAATTTTGCGAATCTTTTGTTTTGTGGGGGGGCGGGGGGGGGGACAAAGGTCACTCTTTGGTGCCTCTCATAATTTAGTGCATGGACTCGATCCTCTACCATTCCATCAACGCTCTAGTTCATGTCTCCTCCTTCATGAGCCACTCGATTTTCTCCAAGATACCATATGTTGACGATTAAAATCGCAATGAGGATTTTGCCCGCAAAGGATTGCTAAAGCCTATTATTACAAGTTAACAAGATATATAATACTAGTAGGTGGGACCCCCTTGTAGACTGGAAGATCAGATATGGTTCTTATTTCATGTTTATGTTGTTATTCGACACTACTTACATGACTCTACATGATTGATAAAATCTTGGTTTTATTGGCGATGGATAAGGCCTATTATATGTTGGTGGTTCTAATTGCGACAAATGAATGATGGATAAGGCATGTTATGTGTTATTTTCGTTGCTCTAGGCTCTAATTTCATGTTATGATGGTCAATGTTCTCCATACACTTCGACGCTGACTCACAAGAGTTAGGCCAGTTGTTTCAAGCCAGATTTTTCAATTGGATTAGGAAAGGAGTGGTCCAACCTAGGCCTAAAAGGCCTCCCTTCCAAGCTCCACAAGCCCCTGGTATTCCTGTGCCCCCTCATGTCTCATTGCAATCTGAGGTTCCCAAAAATGACGGATGGCAAGAGATTGTCCACCCGACAGTCTCCCAACATCGTCACTGGCCCAATTTGTCCTTACCTACTCCCTCGCCTATTAAACAGATTGTCCAAGCTGCACCTGTCCACTCACCAGTTCAGTCCTCTCATGCTAGTAAAAGGTTGAAAACGGAGGCCCACCATGGCCTTGACACAGGAAAATCCATTGATGCCCCTTCCTCACCCTCCAATGGCTCTGATAAAGCTGTGTCTTCCCGGATGCATTTGAGGGACGATTGTTCTCATGTGATCAACGAGATTTGGCCTAAAGGCTCAGCACAACCAAAGGCAAATTCAGAGAAATCAAAGGGTAACAGTAGAAATCAAGGAAATATTGCATCTCAAAGTGGAAAATATGGTTTTTCAGTTTTATTTGGTTTATTGTTGATGACAGTTGACTTCAGAAGTTTTGGACAACATGTTTTCTTTGGATATATGAGTAATATATTTTTTGAAAATAATTTCAAATATCAATGAGACAAATTGTCAAATGTGAATGTGATGATGGGTGTCACAAGGAGAGGTGGTTTTCTTAATTAAATTGTTATGTTATGATTGTTAAGAACTAAAGGGAGTTACAAGGGGTCCCACCTACTAGTTATTTTTTATTTAAAACCCTTATTATGATTTATTACTTTTCCCCCTTAACTAAAAAGTTGGTTGAGTTTTTAGTTAACTTAAATATTGAGGTAGTTCAACTACTTCAACCAATTCTAATTTGCTTAAAGGCAAAATGAAAGGGAGAAACAAGAGGAGAATAGAAGGAGAAGCATACTAAGGTTTTCTCTTTGAGTTTATGTTGAGATAGTTTAGTTTTCATTAATTCCTTAATTTATCACCAGCCTAATTCTTTTTTATGATCGTGGGGTCTTATTGTAAACAACAAGATTCAGAGTTGAATTACATCATTCAGACACTTGTTTTTCAGAGGTGTTGATCTATCTTTGATAGTCTGTGTAGACTTGTCTGTTTATGAATTAGTTTTCATGACTGACAAAGGCTATTTTGCAGAGTCGAGTGGGTAGCAATCTGTGGCAAGTGGATCCAGCTTTTAGAGTTGAGTTTTGATTTTCTGTCAGAGGTCCTTTTGTATGTTCCATCGAGGGTGTCTAAGTTTGACTTTGGTCTGAAATTTCTTCACGAAATTTTGTAAAGAGAATGACGCTTTGGTGAATTGGAATGAAATAAAGGATTGCTTTATGTCTCATCTGTCTTGATTACCATCTTGGTGTCTTTGATTATGTCTCCACATTTATTTGAGCAACTATTATATTCAAAAAATCATATAAATAATGAATTTTTCAGCAAGCTTTTATTTATAAAAAGACTAGCCTAAGCACTTGTAATCAATACTTGTGAGTTAAGATATTAATTTTAATGGCTATAAACATAGGGTGATATTCCCGTCTATTTTGCTTTATCCAAGCAGAATCTAAAAATGCTTGAGTAAGATTATTTCATATCTTTTCCTCAACATTTATTTGGAGACCATACTGGGGAGATCTTCAATATCTCTCTGGTTAATTTTTATACTCGATTTTCATCGATACATCTATTTTGTTGATATTGATTCCTTGACTATTTTATTTCTTAATGACTATGCTTGTTGCAAGGCAGCCCAATATTGAGCCCGATCTTCAATATCATACCAACATTGCTTTGAACCTATTTAACACCATTTTAGACACTGCCAATACTCGTGTTGATCTTAATCATTCACGGGCAGCCATTGAACGAGATATTAGTGCCCAAGAACGTTGGGAAGCTAGATGTAGACAACCTAGAAATCAACAATAACCTTCTTGTTTCTTCAGTTTTGGCCCTTTCTTTCATGTCCTTAGACTCTCGTGTTTCTAGAAGAAGCAGAGGCTTATCACCTGAAATTAATCCTATTGCTGAAATAGGAAGAAGAAACATGGTGATATCTATCCAACAAAGTGCTCCAAGGAAAAAAAATTATGATTCATCCAGTTCGTCTTTCTTTCCCTCATCTATCATCCACAAGATGGCATCTAGTGGTGGCTCTGGTGGCACTGGAAGTGCTTCCTCTTCTCAGTCTTCATATTCGTCAATGATTGGTAGCTTATATAGCCACCATATCCCTATCCAATCTACCACAAATCCCACCAAAGTCATTAAAAAGTATGGGTTTTTTCAGTTTGAAGAAGATGCCACAACCACACAGTGGCATGTGTCCTCTCCTCTCAACCTGGCACCTGCTACTTGTCCACTTCCTAAATTTAAAGAACATCTTCCTAGGTTTTCAGAAAATAACATTGTCACTACAAATGAACACCTGGTGGCATTTTCTAATGCTTTTCATAATATAGGAGCCAGTGACAATGATACTTCCATTCACTTATTCGTCAATTCCTTGGAAGAAAAGGTTGCAATAAATTTCTTTGACCTTCCTCCTAAGATTCTGCCTACTTGGGAGGAGTTAATCTATTGGTTCAGATCCACTTATGGGCCATCTAAAAGCCCACCTGAGAAGTTACGAGAATATAATAGCATCACCTATAAGGATGGTGAGACCATCAAGTCCTTCAACTTGCATTTCACTAAGCTATACAATCAGATGTTTGAACTCATCTGACCTCAGAACCAATACGCCTTCATGCATTACTACAATGCATTACCTTCCCCCTACCGTCATAGGCTTGAGGAAAAAGCCATTAATAATCTTGGTTCCGCTCTGAATACTTGTTAAGAGTATGAAGAACAAATTGAAAGAACGGGTCTTCCCCAGGGAGAGTTAGTTAAACAGACATACATGTTCGCCCTCTTAGAGCTAGTACAAGACATGAACAATCATATGATAGCATATGAGCGAAAGGGTATTGTCTCCCCTCTCACCCTTGGAGTTTCATCCTCTCCTGCACCCCCCTTTAGAAATCCGAAGGAAAATAATTTTCAGCCTAAAGCTATCTTGCCTCGAAGTTGGTGTAACTTCTACGAGGAACACCACGAGGAAGCCACATGTGAGGTAAGGAAGAGTGGCAGAGATAAGATCTTTGGTAAAACACCAGAAACTACTATCATTGTCCTAGATTTTGCAGAGACGGAAGATGTCATGATCATCAATATTAGGAACAAAGGCTATGCTCCCAAGGGAAAATTTGATCCTCTCCGCAATTCTTCTAGCCCGAGCTCATCCTCACCCACTGCTATTGTTCAGGTTCCTAAAATTCCTGACATTCAATGATCCAAAAACGAAGGTATTACTGATAAATTGCAAGTTAGTTTAATGTACTTTTTGCATCGGATCATTAAGAATGCGAAATACATAAATTTGTTATCTTATTTGTGGAATATCAAATGTGACTTTTACTTGATTCTTACTGATGAATAAAGAAATCATCCATTAATATTCATGCTGCAAATGAAGATAATAGAACAACAAAACAGAAATAGAAATAGAGACAAGAGGTTGATAACGGAGTTCACCAATCGTTGGCTACATCTCCAGGCCCGCTTCCAAGTGGAGGACCTCTTTATTGCTCTTTAAAATGCTCAAAGTTCTCTTACAATGCTCTTTGTTGTTACATTACATG
>ML789802.1:196280-259518 GCA_009831015.1 Picea engelmannii
TCGCCCTCCATGGGCTCATTAGTCACAGGGATCATAGCAATGTTAATCATGTTTCATCATTAATATTATCAAACATATGCATAAAAACCCTGATATATCATCCAATAGCTCAAAGACATTACAAAGACCTACAATACAAGGCTAAAGAAAAAGACAAGACACCCTATTGGGCTAGTATCCATAAGGAAAGGAAAGTCTCCAAGGGGTATCATCCAAGCCATGTAAAACGAGGTGGTGTGGATACGGGATTTCCAGACATATGGGTAGAGTGAGAGCCAGGGATGCATGATATTACCTGTGGGTGCCTTTGTAGATGGCGAGTTGTACCCGTCATGGATTCAATTTTTTCCAAGCCCCCTTTTGCCTTTATTCTTTTCTTTTCTTTATTTGCTTTTTCTTTTTTATTTCAAGGACTAACTAGAGGACACTGCCTTGGCGTGGTGACCAGAGCTTACAATGTTACCCACAAGCACTTTCACAGAGATGATAAGGTTGGCTCGTGATGAGACCCCCTTTCCTTTGGTCATGCAACCAAAGGTCACTTCCCTGGCGTGGTAACCAGATAGTGGCAATGTCATGCTGTTAGGTACCCATGAACATAATAGGTTGGCTCGTGATGAGATCCCCTATCCTCTTGGCTAGGTATTGTTTTGTTATTTTTCTTCGGGTCTCTTTTGTTTCTTGCTAAGAGGCTTTTTATTGCCTTCTCGGGGATCCCTGGGCGAGGCATCTCTAGGTTTCATTTTTATGGCTTTTATCTCTTACCAGTTGCTTTTACCTTCTGGGCCTTTAGCCCCTTCTTCCCACGAGATAAGGTGCAACCCCACAAACAGATCATCCTACTACCCAGACTGGGGGAATGGGATAGATGAGTGGGAGATAAGATGAAAAAGTGATGATATGATGGGAGCGGACGATGGCTCTTCAGAAATCCCCCCTGTGGCAAACCAAAACCTATGGGTACAGGCTTGCTAGGATACCCTGTCCATCCCCCCAACAATGGTCAAGTGGGTTAATGTAAGATCCAAGCAGTTGTTAGAGATAAAAGGAGTAAGATGCATATATCTAAAGGTTATAATGATCAAAATTGACACATACCATGATACCTGGACCAATTACCTCATGGAGAAAGAGCCTTCTTCGATACAAGACCAGGCCAATGGTGATGGATGTTGTTGCTACTGACAAGACAAATCTGATGAAAGAAGAGAAGGATGGGCCCTCTAGGGCCATGCTCAGGTCAATCCTGCTTTCGGTACTCCATGTCTAGGACCTGTGGGCCTCGAGATATCATCTCCTAGTTATCCCTAGAAATCGGGGATAACAAGGATCAAATACCCCTTCAAATGGCCTTAATATTCTCCAAAATCCATTTTCTAGACTAAATATCAGTCAGAAATCCAAAAAAACCATTAATATATGGTTTAAAAACCACTTTCGAACAATATATGGGCTAAGCCCCCAATTCAGGCACACACTCCCTCTTTGTAGTCATATGACACCATAAAACTGTGGGCTAGGGCTTAGCCCCATCCCCCTTCCGCCAACATAGCAATATATTTCACTTTAAATAAATTTAAATATGTTATATGAAATAAGTAATATATATGGCGCATTGGTAATGGAGCTCTTCCCAAGGCTTTGGCTCGTTGTTGGTAAGTCGTGGGTTCAAAACCCACAGATTCCTTAAAACTTTTAACATAGTCACCAAACGACGTGGCACATCCTATTTGCCTAATATTCGCCACATGTCCATACGGTATTGGTCCAAATCTTGCCCTGTCACTGCTTGGTCAACATACCTATCAATCACCATCAGCCACTTGTCATCCTCCAACTAGATCTGTCTGTGCCCAGTCAACTACTACCACATGTCGCTGCCACTTCAGCATCATACCCTACCCAGTCACCGCTTGCACAGTCATCACCGTACCCTACCACGTAAGCCAGTGCCACGTGTCACCCTTGTAGTGGTGAAACGTGTCATGCTCTGATTGGTCCATGTCATCTATTGTACACCCAATCACCTGCCTCGTGTCACCTCCAGAAGTTGCCACGTCAGCAGTGATGATATAATCATGTCGTGCTGCTGACGTCAGCGTTGACTGTTGACCAGTTGACCTTTGACTTTTTTCCCTGTTTGAGTTTTCGATCAGAACGTGATAACTCTCGCATACGGAGCTCGTTTGAGGAAGTAAATATACTTCTAGAATCAGTGCGACGAGATGGACACAATGGCACCGGTTTCGTGCAGTTATGAGAACTTTGATTTTTGAGCATTTTATGAGCCTAGGGAGCCTCCTGAATCATTCCTCCCCACTTTGGAAGCTTTTAGACCACCAAAATTCTGCTTTTACTCAAGTAAGAAGTGAGGGTACTGCCTCCCCACTTGTCCTGTATCATCCATCCTCTCTGCTGGGACAATGATCACCTGACTAATCACAACAAACATGAAAATTGAGATAACATTGTTTATCAAAGTAATCATTTCATTTATCGCACAATCATCTACATTCTCTGCCGCACTTTGCAGCCATACACCATTGAACAATAGCAAACTAATCAACAATACCGAGTATGCAAATGAAAATGACAAAACATGCTTCCCATTTTGAACATGAACAATAATCAAATTATGCAGCGAAACCTCATGTTGTACCCCTGTTGACACTTCATGACTGTTAGAATCATACTGAACCATCTCATGTTTAGCATCACTAATTCCCTGTTTTGTTACAGACATAAGTGTTAATCTTTTGCTTGCATTTACCATTCTTTTTAATTGCCTTGTAGCTGCAAAAGATCTGTCAATTTTCATACGATGAGCACGAACAATGTACTCTTTCCCATATTTCTTGAAGCAATATTTATTATCCTCCCTGTAGAATATGGATTTTATCATAAAGGTAGGGGCTTCCCAAAACAATCCCACATATGTCTAGTGGCACGATATCAAGCTTTACTTCATCAACATAGTTAGAAGTGATTGCAAACTTGATTTTACATTGCTCGGTTACTTGTAAATTGTTATCACCACATATCCATCCCAATGGATAGGTTTAGGATATGACTTAGTTTCAAGTCCCAAGTTATTTACAACATCTTCACTGATTAGATTAGCTTGTGATCCATTGTCTACAAGAGTATCAACTTTAACATTATTTGTTTTAACCCTTATGTGGAAAAGTTCATTCCTTTTATACTCATCAATTACATCAACTGGTCTAGAAGAGCTAGTACTTGCAACAGAATTTATACCTCAGATTCCCATAGCTACAACCTGTGTATCATCACCAGAATCTGATCCAAGATCCACTTGAATTGTCGCAACTGTGGTATTCTTCCTTCCCTAGTTGGCATACTTCTTTGGCTTCAAGTCAGGATGTAAGACCCAACAATGATCTTCATCATGGCCTACTTTCTTACAATGCTTGCAAGTAGGCTTCTCCTTTCTTGTTGTGGATGTCTTCTTCTCTTTCCTTTTCCCTGCATCCTTTCTTTGCCAAGTATCTGTAGAAACACTATCACCAACATTCCCTTTGCTTGATTCAATGTGAATGGCTTGTACACATACTTCATCAAAGTTAGAAGGATTTAACATAAGAATAGTGTGCTTGAGATAAGAATGTAAACCACCGATATATTTTAGGAGTGTCTCTTGTGTATATAAATGAATACCCAAATTTAAAGCTTTCTTACGAAATATCTGAGTATATTCTTGTACACTTTGACTTTTTGATTGCCTTAAACACTGCCAATTCAACATTTCTTGTTGCATGTAGGCTAAAGGGTAAAACTGTGGTTTTAATGCAATAACAAAATCATTTCAAGAAGAGATTGTTTTACCACTTTTTTTAAGATCATCTCTAGTTCTGCTTTCCCACCATATGAGAGTTGTGCCTCCCAATTTGAGACTTGCTAGTTGGATCTTAGTTTCATCATCAACAATCTTTTGTACCCTGCAATAGACTTCTAATTGTCTCACCCAATTATCTAGCTTTTCTGCATCTAATTCACCATCATAAGTGGGTAATTGAAACTTTACATCTAACTTTAATAATGGCATATAAGAATAATGATGAGTTTTTTTCTTATCCTTGGAGGAATGTACACTTGCTTCATTATTAGATGATGAGGATGAAAAAGAAGAAGGTTCTGAAGGTCCACCACCTCCAACTCCTCCTCTGCTCTTATCAAAGATTCATCTTCTTCATTGCCTCGAAGCCTTCGTTGCCCTCTTTCATGATAAAGCTCCTCTACCATGGCTTGCATCAATTTAAAGGCCTCAAAGAAATCATCTTCAATTTTGTAGGGACCCAATTTTCTTGGCGAAGACATCTCTTGCTTGTGTGGTCTCCTTTGAATCTATGTGTCAAGAGCCTCAAGTTAGCCTTCTCCTCGCTTGAGTTTTTCTTTCGTGAGCATCCAATGCTTGCAATTCCTGTCAAACCTTCAAAACCAAATGCTCTGATACCATAAACTTGATCCAAAAACGAAGGTATTACTGAGAAATTGCAAGTTAGTTTAATGTACTTTTTGCATCAGATCGTTAAGAATGTGAAATACATAAACTTGTTATCTTGGTTGCGAAATATCAAATGTGACTTTTACTTGATGCTTATTAATGAATAAAGAGATCAACCATTAATATTCATGCTGCAAATGAAGAGAATAGAACAACAAAACAGAAAGAGAAATAGAGACAAGAGGTTGATAACGAAGTTCACCAATCGTTGGCTACGTCTTCGGGCCCGCTTCCAAGTGGAGGACCTCTTTATTGCTCTTTAAAATGCTCAAAGTTCTCTTACAATTCTCTTTTTTGTTACATTACATGCTTCATGTATGTCTTGCAAGACCTCCTTGCTCAGATTCATGCGTGCACCATCAAAATCCTCTCAACAACATGAGAAAAACGCCTTTCAAAACATGAGAAAAGGCCAAAATTTACAAACTGCTCCTTCAAAACCCTGCATCAAAAAGTCTTCTACAAGCTTCAAAAAGCCTGGTTTATATAGATTTTGAGGCTCAAATGAGGAATACCAACTTCCTTAAAGATCTGGCCTCTTTTTGGAATCAAAACCCCCTTCAAATGGCCTTAATATCCTCAAAAATCCATTTTCTGGACTAAATATCAGTCATAAATCCAAAAAAATCATTCATATATGGTTTAAAAACCACTTTCCAGCAATATATGGGCTAAGCCTCCAATTCAGGTGCGTGCTCCCTCTTTGTAGTCATATGACACCATAAAACCGTGGGCTGGGGCTTAGCCCCATCCCCTTCCACCCACATAGCAATATATTTCACTTTAAATAAATTTAAATATGTTATATGAAATAAGTAATATATATGGCGAGTTGGTGATGGGGCTCTTCCCAAGACTTTGGCTCGGTGGTCTTAAGTCATGGGTTTAAATCCCACAGATTCCTTAAAACTTTTAACATAGTCACCAAACGACGTGGCACATCCTATTTGGTTAATATTCACCACGTGTCTATATGGTATTGGTCCAAATCTTGCCCCGTCACTGCTTGGTCAGCATACCTGTCCAATTACTGTCAGAGACTTGTCATTCTCCGACTGGATCTGTCTGTTCCCAGTCAACTGCTGCCACATGTCACTGCCACATCAGCATCGTACCCTGCCCAGTCACTGCTTTCACAGTCAGCACCCTACCTTGCCACATAAGCCAGTGCCACATGTCACCCTTGCAGTGGTGACACATGTCACACTCTGATTGGTCCATGCCATCTATTGTACGCCCATTCATCTGCCACGTGTCACCTCCAGAAGATGCCACGTCAACATTGATTGTTGACCAGTTGTCCTTTGAATTTTTTGCATGTTTGGGTTTTTTATCAGAACGCGGTAACTCTCTCATACAAAGCTTGTTTGAGAAAGTAAATATATGGTCGAAATTAGTGCGGCGAGACGAACGCAATGGCACCAGTTTCATGCAATTCTGAGAACTTTGATTTTTGAGCATTTTCTGAGCCTGGGGAGCCTCCTGGATCAGTCAAGGAACAACTTCTCCTCTCCCCTCTTCCAAGTACAATATCTTGAATTAGTTGCCCAACATCAAAGCAGATGCAACCCTTCTGGACATGGTTGTTGTCCCTGAGCAACAGAGGCATCTAAAACAATTCATGGAAGGAAAAGCTTTCGTTATAGCTAACCTCTCTAAAGAGGTAAACGAAGAGGATTCGTCTGTAAATAAAGTAGGTGTACATAACTTTAGATACCCTGTAAAAAAAAACCTTTTTTATATTTCTATTAAGATCATGGATAAGATCGCCCATTATTGCCTTATTGATGGTGGTTTGGTCCCAAGTGTGATGTCGAAGATTATTATGGAAGAGCTAGGCTTGTCATGTACAAATGAAAACACCAGAAGTATGCTCTCCTATAATAGCCAACAACAAATGACCATAGGTGAGATTAAAGATGTAACGTTAGTTTTATGCACACACCCTGAGATAAGGACAACCCTTAGTATTCAGGGAATCGATATGCATGTAAGCAATTACTCAATTATCTTGGGAAGAGATTGACAAGCCTTAACAGGTGGATACCTCTCACTCGATGGGACACATTTATCCGTGCCTCGGAATGATAAGAACATTATAGTCCTTAGAGAGGGAAGGATTTCACCCTACATAGAGAGTGTCCCACAACCGAACATAAACTATATCGAAGACGACCTACGAGTGTATTCCATCTTTGTTGAGGAGGATAATATTCTTTTGGAACAAATCGATTTAGATGATGATATGTGGCACATGAACTTTGATGGCTCACGCTCTAATGAAGGTAATGGGGTTGGTATTATCTTGGTTTCCACTGTAGGGAAAATTCATAATTTGTCTTACAGGTTGGAATTTGTTTGTACGAACAATCTCATTGAATTCAAAGCTTTATTATTAGGCATTGAAAACGCCTATAATCTTGGTTCTGGTCACCTTTCAATTTTTGTAGATTCTGAGCTTGTTGTGAACCCGGTACTTAAGATACACTCTCTGAGAAACAAGCTAATGAAACGATACACCCAAACTATTTGGGCGCTTATCTCGAACCTATTATCTTTCAACATCACTCATGTTAAGAGGTAGTTGAATTCAATGGTTGATCGATTAGCCATCTTTGCAGCTTCTCCTAATGAGCAACCTTTGACTCACATGCCTGATTGTTCTTTTCAATCTCTATATCGTCCACATATCCTTGACAATGTAGAATCTTGGCAGGCCCTCCCTAATGATGAGAGTGCTTGTGCTTTCATTCAAGATGAACCTCCTAAACCCGAGGAAATTATATCCATATAAGACAACAAGATTCCTAAGGGCTTGACTCCTCTTGAGAGTTCATTTTCATCATGTGATGTAGGCAATAAATAGAAACAGAGAGAAGAGGAGTCAAAAAATAAGGTGGGTGAAACGATCTCCTTGAACATTGGGGGATTCGAATCTTCAAGGAATGCTAAAATAAGTGTCCAATGTTCTGATAAAGAAGGAATGAAGTTTTCTAAGCTACTTGGTAAATTTCAAGAAGTTTTTGCTTGGTCTTTTGAGGGTCTTCGTGGTTTTGATCCTGGTCTTATACAACGTGTGATCCTCATCAAGGAAAGCATGAAACCAGTTAGGCAAAAACTAAGACCTATAAACTCTGCATCTAAAGCAACTTTTCGAAAGGGGTTGGAAAATTTCTTAAAGATTGGGGTCATTTTTCCGGTCAAGTACCCTGAATGGTTTTTCGATTGGGGACCTGTTCCGAAGGTTACTGATCATATTAGGACCTACATTAATTTTCGCACTTTCAACCAAGCTATTATGAGAAATCATTTTCCTCCCCTCAATATGGAAATGATTTTGCAGTAGGTTGTAAGGTCACAGATGAGGCCCTTACTTGACAAATTTTTGGGTTACAATAAAATCAAGGGAAAAGGGGCAGATGTTCACAAAATTACTCTTATCACTAATTGGGGTACCATGACTTATAAATGCTTGTTTTCTGGCTTACCTGATGCAAGTACCGCTTTGAAAATACCTATACACATAACTCTTGATGAATCGATCGGTATCCACATCTACCTTGATGATCTAATCATATACGTTAAGGGGATGATGATTACCTCAGAGTTACAAGTGTTATTTCTGGGTCCTTTCAAAATTGCTTTTGTCCTGGATACTAACTCTTACATTCTAAAGGATTTATAGGAGCAATTGTTTTCCTACAACGCTAATGGTTCTCACGTGAAACATAACGAGGGACCAACGTGAAAACTTATAATGCCGTTTGAATTTTCTGTATACTAGTAACCTAGCTCCACTTTCAATTTTGCACTATTTTCTTTTCTGCTCTACAATAGTTTGACTTCTGCTTTCTGTTTTAAAATTTTCCTACTGCTTTTTACGTTTTCATCATTTTATTGTTGTTATTTTAATCTTGCATTTTACTTCGGTCGTGATTTTGTTGCTTACCACCTCTTAGTTATTTTGGTCAAAATAAGATGTTGGATCAGTTCTGCCACAATGACACTTCTACAAGATATTGTTGGTCAATAACAATCAAGCTTACACGGTTGTTACGATGTTCCCCTGAGAACACACTCGAATTTGTTATCTTCTTTCATTGATGTCTTATAAAGAGATTGGTTATCTCTTGCTTCTACTTTCCATTTCTCCATGCATTTGGGAAATAATGAGCAAGTCCATTAATTTCTCGCCTCGAAGTAAAGAGTAAAATTTGGTTGAATGATCATGCATACAGGGATAAACCCCCTCATACTTATCACTTTTCATGAGTTATTCCCAAATTCTCGGTCATTTTTCCATTAAATCCGCTCACTTCCCCCTGTTACATGATCACTCTGGTTATATCTTCTTGATTTACTGTTCCTGGTCTGTGGAACCATGAGTTCGGAGTTCTAAATCTGTTGAGAACAAATTTCCTTGTGGAGTCGCTAGTTTGTTGACGATTAAAATCGCAACGAGGATTTTTGCCCGCAAAGGATTGCTAAAGCCTATTATTAGAAGTTAACAAGATATATAATATTAGTAGGTGGGACCCCCTTGTAGACTGGAAGATCAAATTTGGTTCTTATTTCATGTTTATGTTGTTGTTTGATACTACTTACACGACTCTACATGATTTATGAAATCTTGGTTTTATTGGCGATGGATAAGGCCTATTGTATGTTGGTTCTAATTGCGACAAATGAATGATGGATGAGGCATGTTATGTGTTCTTTTTGTTGCTCTAGGCTCGAATTTCATGTTATGATGGCCTATGTTATCCATTGTCACCCTTGATATATGTTCCTGGTTTCATTGTTGTGACACCTGCACAAGAGATATGTTAGCAACAATACATAAAGCAGTTGAAAAGAGACAAAAGAAATATAAGCAAAATGCAAAAAAGAAGGTGTTAAAACTATGCTACTATGCTACACTACATGCATTGAAATTAAAATGATCATTGTTAGTCCTAGCTAATGGGTTAATAGCTATGTGATTTATTGAGTTATATGAAACATGTTTATATATGTTATGGTATAGTTGGCAATGGCTAAATGTGATATGGTTGACGCGTTTGACAAGTAATGGATGTTAATTCCGATGCATGGTTTAATTGAATGTGTTAATGGGGGGTTGGTTGGCGTGTACTAAGGAATTGAATGAGTGGGGGTGGAGGCGACATGCATTTATTGCACGTCACTCCTACTCCTTCCACTGGCCGCCACCCTAGTTTGGATATTGTTCAACTGTGTTTTGCTATGGTTAGGCTCTGACTTTCAAGCAGAGGAAGAACCGCTCGACCAAGCTCGCGTTTAAAGGTGCTTTTGGTTACCGGTATGCCTTTTCACCATCCATGAATCTGCTATGGTTATGAAATAGATATTGGCTCAGAATGTATGGGTTTGTTCTTTCCTTAAAGTATGGCAACTGTGTAAATTTGTGATATTTTTCTGGAATGAATCGTTGGTGTGGTTTTCATTGCAATAATGATTGAAGTCACAGTGTTATTGATCATTCTGAGTGTTAGAGGCTATGAAGGCTCTCTGTCATCCTTTTGTCTTGGTTGAATGGTTTTCGTTCAGCCCAGATTGGCTGGTTGTCTCCACTCATTCTTATCACCATACCTAGTTGTTTGTTGTTGTGGGGTTTGTTGGTTTGAAACGCCTTGTGTCACTGCGCATTATTTCACTTGGGTATGGGTTTGTTCATGCTACTGATGGTTGCACAGTGTGTTATATTGCTTCTTCTCGGCTTTGTTTTATCACAGCGTTGTTAGATGGTTGATCGGGAGAGCCACAAGGATTATACCCTGTGTGTTCTAAGTGTTGTTACAAGGCCAAAATGGAGCCTTTGCTCCTCTATTCATCGCCTCTCCTATCTAGTGAATTGTCACTCTATCTATGAAGTCATTGGTGGTATACCCTGTGTATGCACCGTTGGTCTCGGAGGTTCTCACCCGATGTTGGGGGTCGACTTCAGTTTCCATGTGTTGGTCCACAAAGCAAACCCTTGATTTCTCAAGCTCGACTTTTAATAGAGGGAATTGTGATGGCTTGTCAGGTATATTGTTGGTTGTTATGAGTTGTTGGTTTTGGTATTTAGTAATTGCATTGGTTATTATGGCAATCGAATTGATAAACTCAGCCTGATAATTTGGTTGATTGGAGAATTGGATTGAATGCACAGTCATCATCTCTTACATTGAAATCGTTGAATTGTTAACCCAACATTAGTTTACAATATATTTGTGCTCAGTGATGCTTCGTGCATGATGTGTGGGTATGTGTGGCATTCCTACATCACGACAGGTTGAGTTAATGATTGCTATGACTGTGTGTTTTAAATTTCCAAGTTTGATTATTGCAATCGTGGAAATTATGGCATGGTCATCCACTGTATATGTTATGGTTATTTGATTGCGCCATCAGAGACGATCACAGGTTTTTAAACAATATGTTTGGATGCAATTTGATCAATTCGTGAGATGAGATTGGGCATTCTTTGTTGCCTCATTGTATTGGATTGATAGCCTAGAATTGTGGATGTTTAGATTCAAAGTAGTTGGACATGTACAGTCATAGAAATGCTCTTGCGTTTTGTCAAAAGGTCTGCATATTCCACAGCATAGTGTGAGTTGAAATGGTGATTGTTGTCTGTGTGTTTAAATGGAAAGTCAGGATCTTTGCAATTAAAGTATGGATCATTGTGTTTGACTTTCCACTATGTATGTTAAATGAATATCATACATCTTAGCAGTGATAGGCACGGGTGTTGTGGCATTATGGTCTCGTTACAATTTAATTGTTAGATGGATTTGAGGGATAAAATCGGGCATGCTTTTGTGTCTATGTTGAAGGATGGTGGTTGATTTTTGATACTGAACAGAGTGGAAATAAGTGATTGTTTATTCATTTGGGGATTGTTTTAAAATATTAATTGGATAAATGAGAAGAACAGAGCTCCTCTACATGTTTTTGTGGAATGCATATTGTCTTGTTTTGATGACACTGTGTTAAATATTTGATTACGAACAATGAGAAAGTTAATGCACATAATTGATTGAATTATACACAGTAATTGATCATTTGATCACAATGACTATTTGGTTGGTGTTGGACCTTTTTACGTTGGTATAGAATGATTTTATGGATTACTTAATTAATTTTATGAACAATACCCACTCTCTTTCCCTACCATTATTTCTCTTTTCACTAATTACAACCCCTTTACCTTCCCACATCCATTTTTCACTCCATGTTCTTAAAATTTAATTACAGTTAAAAGAATTATATTTTGAAACGGTTTGAAATCGTAGTTTCTTGGTTGGAACACAGTGATATATTCTTTGATTTACATTACAGTTGATTATTTGTTGTCTTTGAGCAGTGACCATGATTATTTTCCCTCTCATTTTATCATTTTTCGCTCAATACAAATCCCTCGCATATCCTAGAACCTTTGTTCACCCCTTGCTCATCGATAATAGTTAAGCAATTTGTATGGATTGGATTGCATGAGTTTGATATGTCGCTGAGCCAAAATCTATTTCATATTTTTAAGGAGTTGTCATGTATGGTTGTTAAAGGGACTATTTGCTAATCAATCATGCATGCAATAATGAGATTTTTCAGTCAAGGAAGCCATGGCAGAGGAAACCGAGGGAGAGGTAATTGAAACAGAAACCCAAGAAGGCCAAGGTTCTCCATACATTTTGACGTTGACTCACAAGAGTTAGGCCAGTTCTTTCAGGCTGGATTTTTCAATTAGATTAGGCAAGGAGTGGTCCAACCTAGGCATGGAAGGCCTCCCTTCCAAGCTCCACAAGCCCCTGGTATTCTCGTGCCCCTCATGTCTCATTGCAACCCGAGGTTCCCTAAAACAATGAATGGCAAGAGATTGTCCACCCGACAGTCTCCCAACATTGTGGTTGGCCCAATTTGTCCTTACCTGCTCCCCCGCCTATTAACTAGGTTTTCCAAGCTGCACCTGTCCACTCACCAGTTCAGTCCTCTCATGCTAGTAAAAGGTTGAAAACCAAGGCCCACCATGCCCCTGATAAAGGAAAAGCCACTACTGCCCCTTCCTCACCCTCCAATGGCTCTGATAAATCCGTGTCTTCCCAGATGCATTTGAGGGATAATTGTTCTCACGTGATCAACGAGATTAGGCCTAAAGGCTCAGCCCAGCCAAAGGCAAATTCAGAGAAATCAAAGGGTGACAACAACAATCAAGGAAAGATTGCATCTCAAAGTGGGAAATATGGTTTTTGAGTTTTATTTGGTTTATTGTTGATGACAGTTGACTACAGAAGTTTTTGACAACATGTTTTCTTTGGATATATGAGTAATATATTTTTTGAAGATAATTTCAAATATCAATGAGATAAATTGTCAAATGTGAATGTGATGATGGGAGTCACAAGGAGGGGTGTTTTTCTTAATTAACTCGTTATGTTATGACTGTTAAGAACTAAAGGGAGTTACAAGGGATCCTACCTACTAGTTATTATTTATTCAAAACCCTTTTTATGATTTATTACTTTTCCCCCTTAACTAAAAAGTTGGTTGAGTTTTTAGTTAACTTAACTAATGTGGCAGTTCGACTACTTCAACTAATTCTAATTTGCTTAAGGAAAAAGGAAAGGGGGAAACAAGAGGAGGATAGAAGGAGAAGCATACTAAGGTTTTCTCTTTGCGCTTATGTTGAGATAGTTTAGTTTTCATTCATTCCTTAATTTATCACAAGCCTAATTCCTTTTTATGATAGCAGGGTTTTATTGTAGACGATAAGATTCAGAGTTGAATTACATCATTCAAACACTTGTTTTTCAGAGGTGTTAATCTATCTTTGATAGTCTGTGTAGACTTGTTTGTTTGTGAATTAGTTTTGATGACTGACAAAGGCTATTGTGCAGAGTCGAGTGGGCAACAATCTGCGGCAAGATGATCCAACTTTTAGAGTTCAGTTTGATTTTTTGTTAGAGGTCCTTTTGTATGTTCCATCGAGAATGTCTAAGTTTGACTTTGGTCCGAAATTTCTTCGTGAAATTTTGTAAAGAGAATGACTTTTTGGTGAATTGGAATGAAATAAAGGATTGCTTTATGTCTAATTTGTCTTGATTATCATCTTGGTGTCTTTGCTTCTATCTCCACATTTATTTCAACAACTGTTATATTCAGGAAATCATTTAAATAATGAATTTTTCAGCAAGCTTTTATTTATAAAAAGACTAGCCTAAGCACTTGTAATCAATACTTATGAGTTAGGATATTAATTTTGATGGCTATAAACATAGGATGATATTCCCGTCTATTTTGCTTTAGCCAAGCATAATCTGAAAATGCTTGAGTAAGATTATTTCATATCTTTTCCTCAACACCATCCTCATCAATTCATTTATAAATCACATACCTACACCTCCTCTTATTTTCCTCGAGGGGGATTATCAAATATCTCTTTGAGGTCAGGGAGGAACTTCATAGCCCCAAAGTATCTGTAATCGAGGTCCTTGTTGGTGGCACCGGGAACATCAACTTTGTTCCCTTTCAAGTCTATCATCTTGGCCCCTACTTTGGCATAATTAGAACTACCAAGATCTATAATCAAAGCTTCTGAGTACCCCTTTGACCTAATCAACAAGAAAGGAACCCTGGTGGATGTCTTAATTATAATATTGTTTCAACCTAAAAAATGACCTAAGGCCCATATTGTATATTTAATAGAAGTTAAGAAGCACATTTGGAAAAACAATTGATGATCCATAAGCTTCGCTAGCATGCCTTATCGCTAAATATTACGCATTTCCTTAGCCTTGGCATGCTCCTCCATGAGATCCCCACTTGTGTATTTACTAAGAAGCTCATGTTTCTTCTTCTTCACAACCATGGGCTCGATTGCTTTCTCATCTAGAAGGGGCACATGGGCAACAAATTCTTGATCTCTCTATTATTGGTTTCCCTTGTCCTGCTCTACCATTTATTCTACGACATGTTCCTCTTCCTCGAATGGAATTAGATTAACGAAAATGACCTCTCTCCTCTTGAATGTCAACCTGAATGCCCTCTTGATAGAATCCATCTTATACCACTCCCTTGATGCTCTTTCCTACATCTTCGTCTCCGCACACCGCTCAACTTTCCCCAATATACCATCCTTGTCATCCATATGTCATCTTCCAACAACCAATTATATAAGTGGGGATGGGAAATTCCTCCCCAATGTCAAAGAGTTATTAAATAATCCCCCTAAGGCAAAGAAGAGGAGGTCTAGGTATGATATTTACAAGCAAATCGATGTCAGTTATTATGGATACAGGGGTAACCAAGATGGTATCTTGGAGAAATTCAAGTGGCCCGCGGAGAAGGAGATGTGGAACATAGCACGAAGGAATTCATAGAGGATTGATTATGTCAAGAGGGAGGCCAAGTTGATGATCAAGAGCGGATTTGTCATTGTCGTTAAACTAGTCCTATTTGAAGAAGAGGAAGATGTGGAGAAGAAATGGGAGAATAGGACAAGGGAAACTAGCAGCAGGGAGAGCGAGAGTTTTTTCCCATGTGCTCTTTCCAGATGATAAAGAGATCGAGTGCATGGTTGTGGAGAAGACGGAACAAGAGCTTCTTAGTAAATACATGAGTGAGAATCTAATGGAGGAGCAGGTCGAGGCCAAGGAAATGCTTAATATTTAGCGATATGGCATGCTAATGAATCTTATGGATCATCGTATTTTTTCAAATGTGCTTCTTAAGTTCTATTAAATATACAATATGGGTTTTAGGTCATTCTTGAGGTTGACAAAGTATTATAATTAAGACATGCACATGGATTCCTTTCTTGTTTATCAGGAAAAATAGGCATTGGGAAGCTCGACCATAGAGCTTAGCAGTCCTAATTATGCCAAAGTAGGGGCCAAGATGATGTACTTGGAAGGGAAAAAAGTTGATGTGCCCGGTGCCACCGACAAGGGACTCCATTACAGATACTTCGGGGCTACGAAATTCCTCCTCAATGTCAAAGAAATATTCGATAAGCCCCTTGAGGCGAAGAAGATGAGGTGTAGGTATTTACAAACGAATTGACACAAGTTCATATTACAGATATAGGAATGACAAAGATGATATCTTGGAGAAATTAGAGCGGCCCATGGAGGAGAAGATGCGAGCCAGAGCACTGAGGGAGTGGCAGAGGATCGAGTATGTGCATTAAATTATGTGAGGCACCAAAGAATGATTGCTTTCACAAAGCACAACCTTCACAAAAATTTAATTGTTGAGCTTTGCATACGTACTTTGTCAATTAAATTGTTTTTAGGTGCATTTTTATGTAGCAACCATATCGGTGTGTTATAAACAATATAACACACATGTATATTGTGGTTTTCAAATCATGTTAATGTTGTTGTTGTTTGATTTATAAAATGTATTATGAGTACATTAATGATTTCTTTCTTTTTAAATTAAATTTGATATGCATCACTCATTAGAATTTAGAGTTGCCATGTATATAATGTTTAGCTTTAGTTTTATGAAATCGTTTACTTTGTGTTGTGATTGGAAAAACTTATAACCATTAATGTCATATAATGTTTAATTCTTCTTCAAAGTGAATTGTTTGTTGTCCAACAAAATTCAATATGTTGATTAAACATGTCTACATTGAAAAATACATAAATATGATGAGTGAAATGATTATAATATGAATAATTGTGTCTTTTTAATATATTGTAATAATTGCATTATGATGTAATTATTCACTAGTAATGATGATGTAGTAATGATGATGTAGTAATAATAATGTTCTTTTACTAGTTTGTATTATTCAAAAATTATAGGACAAAGCTATAATATAATCGTTTACTAAAATCACAATTATTATATTTAATTTTTCCAAAGATTTATTAATTTATATTATTCAACTATTATAATATATTTAATTTATTTAATTAAGTTTAAATTATTAAATATAAAGAATGTGTAATAGTAAAGTTTGATCTATACACTTTCAATGAAATGGTTTTACAATTTTTAACTCTATTACCAACTTTATGAATCTTTTATTAAAAAATTATGTAAAAGTATGTAAGTATTAGTTCAATCTTATATTAACAAAATATGCTACGTTTTGCATTTCATTGATTTTGTATTAACATGTAAATAAATATTAGATTTGGTTAATGAATGAAGAAATTAATTTGAATAATTACTATTATGAAAAGTTCTTTTTTCATTTAATTTATTGATAACATTATAATAATTGATAATGAATCTCCTCATAAGGAAATGTAAGTATTATATTTGGTTAGTGAATAAAATAATTAATTTTTTTTATTTTTTTTTTACAGTAACGGTTAGAGGATTTTTGTATTAATAACAATGGACATGCCACTAGGTTCGATACATCGATAAAGATTTTCTTGTAAACTGGAAAACAAATGCCTGAAGATCCTAACTCAGTACAAAGTCTGGGAACCAAAACTATTTCAGCGAGCCTGAACAGCTTCTCGTCATTACATCATTTCTAGCTTGGAAGTTTTTTTTCTTTTTTTACAGCGTTCATCATTCAATGCTTTGATCCATAGATTGACTTTTCGTCGGTCCTAGAGGGTCTTCCTCGTTAGCTAGGTCTGCCTAGCATGAGATATGGGGTTCTGGCTAGGTTGGCGACTTGGGAATGGCTTCTGCCTGAGCTTTCCCCTTAGCGAGGGGTTTGATTTCAGCTTCAGCTTCTGCTTCTTCTGTTGCTCCATGGGCCTTGCTTCCAAAGTGCGGCTTCGTTGGTGCCCCCGTCCACCAGGTGGGTCTTTGGCTCTTGGACAACCTTTTTTTCACAGGTGGTTTTCCACAGTTGTGGACTAAGTGCCCCGTTTCAAAGCAGTTCCTACACCTGAAACTGAGATTCTCATAGTCTAGTTTTTGGTTCCTTGAGTATTCCTTGCCTTGGAGAATTATTTCAGCTGGGAAACCTTTGGTGAAATCCATTTCAACACAGATTCAAGTGAAGGTGGAGAGGGATGGCTTGGAGTCTGGACTTCTACAGAGGAACTTGCTGAGGCCATTGCCAATAGTTTGAAGAGACTCATCCCCCCATAAATGCAGGGGCAAGTATGGAAGTCTCACCCAGACTGGAGCTGAAGAGATACAATCCATGGAAGGGTCGAAGGCAGGGGTCCATAGTTGCATGAATAGGCCTGCTCTGCCCTAGAACCACAACCTGGAGTTAAACACCTTGTCTTTATCACTTGTAGAATCGAAAACTACCACAAAAAACCCTTTTGCACAGGGGCAGGTAATGACTTCTCCCTCTAAGAGCGGGTACCATTCGAAAGAGATCCAGGAGAAAAGATCCAGAAGATTGGGCCAGTATCTGTTAAACCTTCAAACTAGAGCGTGTGTGATGTAATGACAAGAATGAGTTAGGGCTTCATACATCATTTGAATGGAGATTTTCAAAGCTTCTGGAGCTGTTGCATTCAGCCCAGATGGGCGACCCTGACGAGAGGCAAACTCAGGGGTCGCTGCATGCAGACCGGAGGGTTTTCCCTGGGGTGAAGCCACCTCTTTGAATGAGGGGCCTGGGCTTGGAGGGAGAGGTCATGAGGTCGTTGTCAGTGGAGCACCAGGGGGAGCACATCCATGAAGGGGAGAGAGGGGCCCCGAAGAGGGAGTCGAGGTCGATGGAGGGAGGCCAACAACTGTCGTCGCAGTAGTATCGAGTGGGGCGTCGTCGTGTTGTGAAGAGGGCGAGGGGGAAGCTGCCATTGGAACTTGGACTGACTCTTAACAGTCAAGTCGACAGGGAGGACTGCGACAGCTGCGATGAAGGATGGTGGAGGGCGGGAGGCCATAGGGTCGACGACCTACGGGAGAACCAGGAGTGCTCGGATATTGTTGTGTATTAACTCTCGTACTCAACTTCAAATGTTATAATTATAGATAAAATAATTAATTTGTTAAGGTTAAAAGAATATTAAATTAAATTAATTTAATATTAATATTAATATTTAAAAATACAAAAATGTTCAAATCCCATGGAGGGTGACCTTGACTGTACTAGTGTGGGAAACTTGTACATATGGGGTCGGCCGCATAATCCCTTGGTCGTGTGTGTGCATTTTCAAAAAACTAATAAATAAATAAAATAAGAAAAAGTCCATGTGTAGATCTTATACGGCTTAGTCCCCATCTTTGATGTAATCATTGTAAAATGCAACCAACCATTTTATAAAACAAATGTTGAATTAAGAAATACATTTACATTAGTTCCGTTGAAAATTCAAAAAATACAATTACTCAATCATATTTTCCTTACACCCCAAGGGGACGTCTAAAGGTAAACCCAATGCAAGGCATTTTTTATGAGCGGTTGGTGGTGTACGAAAGTTATAGTTTATTAACAACTCATCAAGAGGAGACAAACTACATATTGCATGCACAACAACAAATCCGGATGCCTTCATTTTCATAAATAAGTCTTTGTCATTGGAGTGTTCCTCAAAGGAACCATTTTCACTGAATAATGAGGACTTACTGTCATAATGTTGTGCATGTTTAACCATAAGAAGTGCTACACCATTTCTACCCAACCATAGGCACAAATCCACCCTCGAGCACCTTAACCTTTGATAGAAAGAATGATTATGGGAAGCCTCACTAGAACTAACAGATAAACCAAGGTAGTGCACCTTCTCCAGAGGAGGCGCACAAGATAGAGTACCAAAAGACTGAACAGGGAATTATTGCACACCTGTAGCTCCTCCTCAACACTTGCGCCTTGCTTTTGGATGAATGAGTGTGTGTACAAATGAGTTGGAGCACCTTCTATTTATACTAATCTGGCCAGGTGAACATGTGTCTCTTCAAATAGGGTCGACTTGTCCTTTTCTGAATATATATATATATATATTTATCTTTCTAGAAAAGTCAACTTTCATCTATAGGGTTTTCACACATCTATTAGGGTTTTCTCTTGCTTCTGGAATATTCTATTCTAGTCAAAGGTTTATCCATGGAGGGTAATACCTCCCGCATCTACCAACACATCAACACTCCCTCTTAGCTAGGGAGGTATTTAACCATGATGTTCCCTTCTAGTCTTTGTAGCCTTGCTCGCTATGCCATGATCCTATCGTCATGGTTATGCAGACCATGCTACTGGTAGCATCATTACATCACACATGGCTACACCCATGTGGACCTCTCAATCTCGTATAGGGGCCACAACCCACTACAGAACACTAGAGCTACACCTCGTAGTGTGTGTCACGATCACCGTCATGGGATACACCCACATGACGTCCTCACCCATGTCGAAAGTATCATCATTAATATCATCATTATGCATCCATCTCACATGGCATGGGAAATAACTACATGGTATTGTAGACCGATAGAATAACCAGAGCTACACAGGTTATCTCATGATCACCCAGATCATATTACGAGCAACACCATCATAACCATGCAGGTTCTCGACTACACCACTAGCGTACCATACTGTCTCACTGGTGTAACAACAACCCGTCATACCAAACCATCTCACTGGGGTAGCATACAGCTCAACATAAAGCCTACAACTTGACACAAGGCCTACAACTCGGCATGAAGCCTAAAACTCAGCACAAGGCCTACAACTCAGCATGAAGCCTACAACTCGACACAAGGCCTACAGCTCGACACGAAGCCTATAACTCAGCATGAAGCCTACAACTCGACACAAGACCTACAACTTGGCATGAAGCCTACAACTCGGCACAAAGGCCTATAAGATCCTTTTTTTCAAATTCTGCCATCAACTCCCTCTAACTGAGAGAATCCTCGAACCACGCTTCCATCTATTGCATGCCCCTATGCATCCTTCAAAATGTCACGAAACCTTGCTTCTTCCTGATCGATGACTCCCTCTGAAGTTTGAATCCCTCTAAGTCCTTTCAAGTATTGATTTTTGTGGTAACCTTCCTGGAATACGTAGGATAACATGTCTGAAACGAGAACAACAAGAGCAAAAGTATTTCCAATATAATATCATTTTATATAAGAACATATCAATTTCATGGTAATTCATTATAGCATTACCAAGGTGTCCTGCCTGAGAACAAGAACAAGAAATATCTCCTAGAGGAGATGCTAGTTCATATTGTAATTAAGTACAATAAGCATTTACATTAATAGTATATGCTACTAAGTATTCATTTGTTCCTAGCATTAATAAAATCTAAAGGATTTTCAATACTTAAGCAGCAATAAAAATATCAAACATGATATGCAAACCTGGAGTCTAGTTATTGTTCCGCTTGAGTTTCTTTTCTTCTGAGACAAGTATTATTTCCAACCTGGAGAGTGCGTTGTTCCTCTGAATGTATTAGATCTGATATCTTTCTGGATCTACGATTGCTTCCTGGACAAAGATCCCTTCTCTTTCCAGAGATTCATATTTGGAGTAGTTTATTTTTATTATTTCTCCTACTGCACGTTCATGTGCTTGGAAGCTCCAAAAATCAAACTCTTCATCCTTTGACACCTTCTCTTCAGTCTGTGGTTCCAGAACTTTGCCATTTGTTCTTTGCAAGGATGATGTCAATCTTTGTCTTCCATGCTCTACCAAGAGACCATGCTTCTGTTGCGCCACTCTAATTTTATGGAGGAAGTCATGACTGTCTTTGAATTTGACCTTGACCAGTCTTTTGACTTTGACCACTCAAACCTTGACTTTGACCAATCATATTTTGAATTTGACCAGTCAAACATTGACTTTGACCTACAAATTCAACTTTGACATTTTTTTATAGTTGAGGGCACTAGGAGTTGCATTGGGTTAGGGTGCACTAGAATATCCAAGAATTATGCCAAACACTTCACTTAAAGTGCCCGAATAATCAAGTTAGGGTGTATTGTTGCTGCAAGATCAGAAACCCTAGATGCAACTGCAATTTGTGCTACAACGAGCTTTAAAGAGAGTTTTGGATCTACCTTCCAGTGGTTAGACTATTTCGAAGGTGGTGTGGGCTGATAACCTGTTAGAATGTTGTGCTCGTTTAACCATAAGCAATGCTACACCATTACTACCTAAGCATAGGCACAAAACCACCCCTGAGCACCTTAACCTTTGATAGAAAGAATGATTATGGGAATCCTTACTAGAACCAACAGATAAACTAAGGTAGTGCACCTTCTCCAGAGTTAGCGCACAAGATGGATTACCAAAAGATTGAATAGGGAATTACTGCACACCTGCAGCTACTGCAGCTCCTCCTCAACACTTGTGCCTTGCTTCTGGATGATTGAGTGTGCATACGAATGAGATGGACTTCCTTCTATTTATACTAATCTGGCCAAGTGAACAGGTGTCTCTTCAAACAGGGCTGACCTATCCTTTTCTGGAATATATTTATTTATCTTTTTGGTAGAGCCGACTTTCCTTTCTAGGGCTTTCACACATCTTTTAGGTTTTTCTCTTGGTTCCAGAATATTGTATTCTGGTCAAACGTTTATCCATGGAGATTAATACCTCCCGCGACTACCAAAATATCAACACTTTCAACTATTTATGAACCTTGCAATGTTCCCATGAGTTCGTGAATGACCATCGATATATAACATGTTTTTCATGTTAAAGTTTTCAGAAGCATAATCATTCATGCACATACTATACATGGAAATGTTATGTTTGTATTTAACAATATTCAAGTAATCAAACTGACTATAAAGAGGACCACAATATGGCATAAGTGTTACTAATTTTTTGAGAGGAATGGATACGTGTGAAAGGATAAACAACCCAAGATTTGTTTCATCTATTTTAAACTTGGAAATCATATAACTATTACCACAAAAGGATACTTTGGTTCCAACATCTGGCATAGGCATGGAAGACAACCAAGCGCCATACAAAGCTCGATTGTAAGAGGCTTGGTATTTACTTTGTAGATGGATAGGAAGAGAGAATTCATCAATACACTCCAACAATTGAACGGAGTTTGGTGTGTACTTGGAAATTTTTTCTCTTAGCTCATACCATTTTTTGGATTTCCGAGTAGAGATGTTTTGGGTAGTATTGATATCATGATTTGGCTCACTATAACTCTATGTTGACTCAATAGACGGAGACAATTTGGCCAATTCAAGACAAAAATTAGTTGATTTGGCTTCCAAATTTTCAAAAAAGAAGCATATGGAAGTGTTCATATGTGTCTTTTCTATATTACTTATTGGATTATTGACCGCAATGGGAGGTATTAGACCTTCAAATTTGGGTATTCAATCATTAATATAATGGGACAATGTGACATGTCGAGATTTCGTCAACCCTTTACATTTTGAACAACCACATACTACTAGTGTGTCATAAAAGAGATCCAATTCACGATGTAATATCATTGACCCAGGTTGCAGGTTGTTAGAAGATATCATCTTACAATTGGCAAGGTAAAGAAACTCTCCATTTTCATAAAAAAAAATCATGTGATATCTTTCTCTCGAAAAGAGATTGTGACATTTTAGGACTGGTGGAATATGTTGCGCATCCGAACTCAATTCATAATCATGTTCCTGCAAAATTCAATGAACAAATATTCAAATCCAAGTGCTTAAATAACATAAATTTGATCAGATAAATGAATTATAAATAAAATATAGACTTACTTCAAAAGGTGGGGGAGAAGTTGACGAACTTGCAACGATATGGAATGAGCTGGAATCTGAACAATTGGCCATTTGATATTATAACCTTTTTCTCCCTATATTTGAGCCAAAACCATCATCAATACATGAATGAATTCTTAAACGAAAGTTTGGGAAACATTGAATAATCTAACTTCAAGCAAATTTTCAAATGGCTTTTAAAAGTTATCGGTGCTCTTAATTAGCTACAGATGCACCAGTGTGTCTATATATAAGAAGGCACCGATGCATTAACTTATGAAAAACATCGAAGCATCACCTCCGTTACTGTCTCCGCAAAGAAAAATATCCACAAAATTTAATTGTGGAGGTTTGCATTTATATTATGTCAATAAAATTGACATCGGTGCGATTGTAGGTCTATAGTGCACCAAGAACCTAAAATTGTAAGCAAAATATCTGCAAAATTTAATTTTGGAGGTTTGCATTTTTATTATTTTAAAATTGACACCAATGCTTTTGTAGGTATATAGCGCACCAGGAGCCTAAAATTGTTTAACGCAATGAATTTATAGTGGAAAAAAAAACTAAAATTGTAAAATATATTTTTCATCTGTGTTTATATATGGACCAAGCACATCGGTGCTCTTTAAAGCGCACATGTGTGCTAAACTGTATAGCGCATCGAAAATATGTTGCAAAAAAATGACTCTCGGGTATATCATCAATGTGCCAAAATATAAAGCAAAAAATCGAGTGGGAATTTCATTTTATGAGAAGTATGTATTTATAAATGAAAAAACTATTCATTATGTGTTTTTGTTTTTCAAAATTAAGCGGGGAGATTTGTGCAAGAGAGATTTACCAACGAAGACTTTGAAGTGGGTTTATTTTTTTGAAGAGACAAATTTGGAAGGGATCGCCTTAGGCCACATACAAATCTACAAATGAATATTTTCAAGTGTGTGATTTCATTCTATTGATCATCTCAATTTCTCCCTATTTGATTCAAACTATTTTCAATGCATTCTAAAAAAAAATACAAGGGTTTCGTAGTTACCTTCGGTATTGGAAGCCCTAGCTTTCTTATTATTTTTCTTGGTTCCCATCTCTACATTTCATAAGGGGATTTTCATTTTTTTTAAGCTATAGATTTTTATAGGGTTTTTTTACTTATATGGGGCGTTTAGAATCTATTGCAATGGTACAACTCATTGTATTGGATCCCAAACCCTGTCGTTGTTAGTTTTTTTTTTCAAAAAAAAAATCACAACACGCAATGCACATAGTACAATAATGTCGCATTGGTGCTCATATATATGTCAATAGCACCAATTAGTTTAAAATATAATTACTATTCATTTTAATAACATATGTGCGCATATTAGTCGATGTGCAATATGTAGTAATGAGCATCGGTGTGTATAGGTATGTTGAGTGCACCGAGTTATACTATTTCCTTACACGCACTGATATATTATTTTGTAAAACTATTTCATAAGTTTTGTATTTGACACTTCCTATTTTTATAGTTAGTGCACAATATGTAGTAATGAGCACTAGTGTGTATACGTATGTTGAGTGCACTGTGTCGTTCTATTTCATTACACACATTGACATATTATTTTGTAAAACTATTTCATAAGTTATATATCTGACGATTCTTGTTTTTTTTATTATTGTTATAGAAGATGGTTGATAGAAGTTCAAGGAAAACAACTTATTGCAACAAGCACAATGGTAGCTCATCCGAACAAGAGAAAGAGGTAAGTTCTCTAAATTTAATTAAAAAATTAATTATATATTTCATTTATCGGTAGGTTTAAATTAATGATGTATATTGGTTAATATGTGTCATGTAGAGCAAAAACTTGAAGAAACGCGATAGGATGGTTCCCAATCTGAGTCCAAAAGAGCGTAAAAGTTTTATGGAAATGTTGCAAAAATAGGAATTAGGTGGATCAAAAGGTAATCAACATTAAGTTTTTCTCTTACTTTTTACTAAAAATGAATTTCTTAACATTAATTGCTAACAAGTTTTAAACTCTCGACTACATATTTTTTAATGTTATGCATGGACCACTAGTGACGAAATGGAATGTCATCCCAAGAGGAAATTTTTTTTTAAGGATGTAAAGGATGATGACAGCTTGGTCATTAGTTCAACTAGAGTGGAGCTTGGAGTTAATGAGAGGGTCAAATTGTTTTACAAAACTTTGAGGGATATAGTGTAAATAATGTATAGACATACTTTTCACTTACAATACAAAATCAATCCAATGACTCTACGAATAAGGTTATACATAAACTACAGGAAGAGTTTCTGGAACTATTATCAATGAGACCCGTGAGACTTGCAATAGCAAAAACTTACAATAACAAAAAAGAATCATTTAAAATGTATTGTTACTAAAAATGTTTTTCTATAATATGTTCCAATAATTACCAAATTAATTTGTTTTGTTATATTTAATTTCATGTTCATTTAATATATATATTGTGTTTTTCATTTTTCAGGAAGATTATGTATATTCCAAGCGACAAATGAGGGGAAATCCAATACATGTCGGTATGGATGTCCAAAAAAGTGTACGATGAAATGGTAAAATAAATTAACGTAATTGCATCACAGGAGGAGGCATCCCAACAACAACGTGCATTAGAGGTGTGTAATCATTCATTTATTATTTTACATACATTGAATTTAATTATCGTATGAAATACTAATTTTCAATTGCTTTGTTACAAAAAAGAATAAGAAATGGAACCCATTCAACACATAAGATAGTACAACAAGGAAGAAAAGTGTTGATCACAAAGTTTGTGAGTACTTGCGTTTTCAGCCTTACTTAAGATTTCATATAGGTTGTGATATTTATATTTAAATAATCAATTTACACTCATCCATGGATGTACTCTAATAGGTGATAACATACAAAGAAGATCCAACCACTGAATTGATCAACATTGGGTTAACTAAGGGTTGTGAGTATATGTTGAATTATCAAGCTTTAATTGAACAATTTCTAAGTAGCTATGTTTCTTAACTTCCCTTGTTTTATAATTAATGAAACAATAAGAAATATTTATATCAATTATATCAACTATGCTTTGTCATGGTGTATTAAACATGCAAGAAACAAAGTATGGAGAGCGACCAACATAAGAGCTTTTGATACACGACATGTGGCATGAATTCGAAAACATGTGTCTTGTTTGTGAATCACTCATTGTTATGGTATGTTTTTTTTATATACGCAATCATGTATATTTTACTATATATAAAAATGTTATTTATTTATTACACTGTATTTCTATGTTTCTAGATGGAACATAGATGGTACATGAACAGGCGGAACATCAAAAACAATTCGATGAATAAAACATTAGTTTAAATAACCAAAGTAGAATATTGCCTACAAGTGATGAAGAAATGAGGCATGTACGCAATTCGAGCAATGACAAGTACAGTTCAAGTGATGGATGACAATCAATATAATTGCATGTTACTACAAGTTGTATGTTTTGGAATATTTGTCTGTGAAAATCATGAATTTTTTTTAATGTACTCGACATAATGTCCCAATTGCATCATGGCATGCTACCAATAAGTGTAACAATTACATATTGGTTGCATTTTTATTATTGAGGACATCTACACTATCCCATTTTGTATTGTTAGCACTGAGAGTCACCCTTGGAGTGCAAGAGGATAAGCCCAGTACCCATCAGAATTTTTGGTGGATGTTGGTTTTATGAATGGAGATCAAATGGACAAAACTCAGTACAAGAATTATTTTAATCACAGAAACTAGACAAGCAATGCACAGGGAAATGAGGTCCTCATTAAATTCAGTCAGTGATTTGAGTTTAAGTGTGAGTAGAAGGAAGACTTGGTGAGAGAGGTGAACAAGACTGCTATGAGAATCTGACTTTCAAGCATGTTGGTGAAGAAAAACCCCGGATCAATAATTTTAACACTTGAACTCAAGTTTCAGACACTGAAATATGTCACAACAACATAATAATCAAACCTACATTAACATGCAACTACAACAACTTGACTGGATCCTCCATGCCCAAGCCTTTCAGCATAAGGGGAAATAAGGTAACAAGGAAGCTAACTAAAACTGGTCACAACACTACTGTAATCAAACCAACATTACAATAGAACCACAACCCTCGACTGGATCCTCCATGCACGAGTGTTTAAGCACAGTTTAAACAAAGAGATGAAAGAAGTTGACTTCTATTAATGCAAAAGTCTCAAATTTGATACATAACCAGAGAAAAGTTTTGGCATCAAAAATTACATAGTAGGGAGCTCTGCTCAACCAGTTGACGACCCTAACAAAATATTGAACTGATCGATTTATACTCAGATCAATCCATGATTACCAGGAGTGTGATATGTCCATTGCATTCAAAGCCTTTCTTCTGTGCCTTCTTCTATAAGACTGTGTATGTTTCCTCCTGTCAGACTCAAACTCGGCTCAGCATGGGCATGCATGAAAAATCATCCATAGGGGTACCTCGGGCTGACAGTTCTGTCTCCATGGCCAGATCCTCCACACCTTATATTCATGGAGTGAGTCGAGGATTCAACCACCACTCCTTTTCCATTTACTGATCTCTTATCGAGATTGTTATCGCGCAATTTCTACTTTGATGGAAGCGGAAAGGAAAATGAAGACAAAATGGCGTAACGGGAGACTATCCTATCACTGTCACCTCAACATGATGTCTCTTTCTATTTAGGGTGGTAGGCCAAGGGGAGACGTCCTCAGTGACCTAGGGTTTAGAGAAGGTGAAGGATAAAGGCCAAGGTAAAAAGGTTCCCTCTCACAAGTCACCATCGATCAGAAAGTTCGGTTAAACAAACAATAAAGAAATAATAAACCAGAAGTGTACATTCCTGGAACAAAGCAACATAAAACTATATTCGCAAGAGCACTTGTTGGTTAGTACTTCATATAATCAGAGACTTTCTCAAGTAAATCAATTGAATAATATATTGATGAAGTAAACAAATATGTATAGCAACAATAATCACAAGACAATACTTCACAATCAATGCCTTAGAAAAGCTTCAAAATGAGCAAGAATAATTAATCATCAATGTCATAACACCAACATTCATCATAAGCAAATAAGGCTATGCATTAGTCAATCTTTTCAATCACTTATAGAAGCTTTAAATGCTGCAAAATATGACTGTAACTTAATTGAATAGTAGCAGCAATAAGGTTAGTAGCTCAATCTAATCTAGGGTTAGAAGGTGTTAGTAGTTTGTTCAAAGATTTAGATGTTTGAAGGTTGTGATCAAAACACTCAAGAGAGAGATCTTAGGCCAGTGATTTCATAGGGAAAAATGGATTCAACAAGTGGCTGCAAGAATTGAAGGAGCAAGATGATATTAATAAAGCCAAAGACAAGAGGAATTGATCAATGAAGTGTTGGTGAGCCAAGGATTCAACCACCAAACCCTAGGGGGATACGGCTACTAAGGTGTAGGTAACCCTAGGCCTTAGTAGGTTTTATGTAATGTCCCCACTTTGGGACATCATCACAGTGCAGAGGTTTATGATGACCAGAGTAGCCAGATGGATGTTATAGCGAGTACAGGGGTTATTGAGAGGCATTGTGGGGTCCAACTTGCATTGTTCATCATATTCCATCATTATGATCCATTCCTCACAGGTTGGCTTTGGTTTCGTTCCATTCTGACGATTTCCATGATTTTGACTATTTTGAGCCACAAGTTAATTGAATTCACTAAAGAGGCCATTTTGGGCACATTACTTGGAAGAACCTCTCAGTGTAAAATCTCATTGGAATCGGGAGAAGCAACACTATAGGATGAGATGGTGAGAAGTGACTTTCAGTGGACAGGGAAGCCACAAGGAGAGATAAGGAGCTTTTCAGAGGTAAAAAAGGTTAATTAATTAATTAAAGTGATTTAATTAATTACTTAAATATTAATAAAATGAAAGTCACTTTGGAGGGACAAGGTGAGCCAAAAAGTACAAAGGAAAGGCAAGGGCCTCTACTCATTCATTCATGTATGATCATATTTTGATATCTGGCTTCTAGCTAGTGAGCCCAACATTGAGGGTTTTGAGGGTTTTGACTTAACAAACCCTAAAGGACGATTCAGTGGTGAAAGATTCCACCTAGCTTGTCCCAAGCTTGGTCTTGAAGATGCAATACCCTCCCACACCATTCTAGCTTAGTCCTACATCACTGCAGGAGGGTTCTACACATGCCACAAGCACAGGAAGAGAAGGAGGGTGCACCATTGGGGGTTTCCAGCAAGGGGGGCACACCATTCTTTGAGAGAGATTCATTGCAGGTGATTAGCAGGGCATTTGGAGATTCTATCGCCTGGGTTTTCATTGCAGGGCCTTGGACATCATATCTAGTCCATTCATGAGGAGTTTCAAGTGCCATTTGATTTATTAGATGCATGGGACGAATTGGAGGAGAGGAGCAAACTTCAGAAATTGGTTTCAGTCATTTGCTAGCTTAGATCTTCACCATTTTGCTTGGGACTTCACTAGGGAGGTAACCAAGCCCCGATCTATCATTCTAGTAGTTTTGTGGAGCATTTGGAGGCATCTAGGAGTGAGGTCGATTTATCTAGGGTTTTAGGCATCCAGGGGGCGCACCATATCTTGGAGGAGGTCCATATCCATAGGGTTTGAGGGAGATCTTGGAGATTCGGGCACCTGGGTTGTTCTTTCCATCACCTGATCTATTGTTTGGCATCTTTCTTTAGGTGATTGGACACATTTGCCAGCAGGGCCGAACTGTTGGGGAGCTTCAACATTTCAGCGGGACGTGGCATCTTCCAGTGGGGACTTGGCACTTCATACGGCCCAGATCTACCTTGGCATTGGTATTCATCTCTTATCCATCCTTTGGAGGCTTATGGTATCTTCTTGGATCATTTTGTAGCAGCTCTATTGTCTATCTTCTTAGCCATCTGTTGAGAATTCCAGATCGGCATCTTCATTGTAGCAGGTTCCTCTATTTTATGAATAAAAGCAGATTTGAGATGTTTTGGCTTGTCTATCATATTGCATATGGTTGAGGTATGTCCATGATTGTATCTTCTTGTTTATTGGTTCAAACACTTATATAAACACATCAATAAACCCTAACGCCAAAATCAAGAGGCCATTCAACAAGTAAACACATGTCAACAAGTAGGTCAGCAAAGTGTTTGATGAAATACCATAACCAGTAAAGTATAAAAAGACACCCAAAACCATGATGTTCCTGGCATAATGGCTTGGGAACATTACAGTGGTATTAGAGCTTAAACTCATGCTAGCCCGAGGGGTGTCTCAGAAATGGATAGATGGGAAGGAATGGACAAGATATTCTTTGAGATAACATGCTTGGAGGTAATATATTTCGGCCTTAGCGAGGAAACTAAGGCCCTAGTAACTTTCCAACAGTATGCAGCCTATAGAAATCCCCATTGGAGCAAAGAGGATATTTTACACGGGATCTTCATAGAAGATAAAAAAAAGCAAAGAAGTAGCTAGATGTTGGGAAGAATAGAGAAACCCCACACCCATCAGAAGCACGCAACCTTGCCACTATTGCAACGGGTCCTGGGAACCAGATCATAAGTGTAGGGGTAAGGATCGGAAGCACACTATTGAGTCACACTATGACAGGGAGGATGAGGTGTGTGTGGATGAAGCGATAGATGTTGATTTAGAGTAGTCTGATGATGGCAATGACTCTTGCACAGAGGCTAGTGATGCTTGCACGCTTGAGGAGGATAGTGATCCTTGCACATTGGAGGAACAATTGGATGGATAAGATGATAGCACTGGTGTCTCAATAGACATATCATATACCATTGATGACCCTACACCTCCACAAAGTGGTGACACTAGTGAGGATTCACACGTGTTAGCACCTACAGATGACCAACTTCCTATAGTGGTCGTGACACATCTGCCATTTTTTCAGATTCCCATGATAGCCATGACATATGAGGATAGCAGTAACATAGAGGAACTGTACATGCAGGATGCACACCATGGATGTGTAGATCCACTGATCCAGGAGGAGGTATAGGACGTACATACATTTGACTTTACACATACATATCAGCATGAGGAGATTGAGTCACAGTTTTTGGAGACTCCATTAGTTGAGCAGATTATGGATGCTGACAGGTTTATGGAGCACTTACTTCCAGGATCGGTCTACATGGATGAGGATGCACTCTTTTCCAGTCAATATGACCATAGCACGTGTCTATATACATCTATATGGGATCCAGGTGTAGATGATAGTAGCAGGTTGAGTGCACAGGAGGATACAACTACTAACACGAGATACAGTATGATTCAGAGGGAGCTAGCAGTTGAGGATGATTTGCAGTTACGTATGGGCAGACCCAGTGGCATAGTAGACAGTAGGTCGTTCGACACTTTATCTTCTATAGACGGTGTTGTTGAGGATTTTAGTGATGGCACTAGCAGTGAGAGGCATGAGGTGGTACCTCAACATGACTATGATCAGGAGTCACACCACTTAGCATGACAGTTGAGAGCTAGTGAGGCTATGATCATGACAACCACTAGAAGTTTTGTTGACACACATGCATTGGTGGCCGATTACTGATGGGAGGCATCAGTGGCACATGGTAGTGCAGATGAGGGATTTTCCATGGATGACTTTCATACTCTCGGGGAGAGATTATCTATGATGAGTATCGATTACCAGTAGTTGTTGACTGATAGAGACTACCTATTAAGGATTGGTGAGATGTATCATGAGGCTTTGAGGGAGTGGGAGTTAGAGGTGGATAGACTTACTCAGGAGTTGGAGAGCACTAGAGGATTCTTGAGAGGCACATAGACAACCCTCCAAGAATCAGTGTCCAAATCAGATGAGCTTCTTGAGGAGATCCGTCAAAGATCCACTTCATATGTCCTAGTGGATACTTAGATATGTCCTTTGGTCACATGGCTAGAATATGGTGGTGGTCTAGCAGAGGAGCACCATCTGATGGAGGACACTTCCATTTGTGTCCAGAGAGCGATTGACCTCCATATAGAGGTTGATCCAGCAGCACGCCCAGGATCTGTGATGTAGCATGAGTCTATGGGAGATGACATGAGTATGCCAGAGCATATAATGATGAGTGATAGCTCACATAGACATGTTGAGATGTATGGTAGGATCCAGAGGGGTGTATTGCCTTGCAAGGAGGAGACACACTTAAGGGAGCATGCAGATACCACTCCTTTCCAACAGCACATGGATGTGAGAGAGCACCTTCACTATATCAGTAGTTGCATGAGAGATGAGAGATGGAGGTTGGTTGACCAGCAGTTGGAGGAGTTACTTCTGGTTGTACCTGATGATTGGGGTTTAGTGATGGCTACGAACAAGCAGTTATCAGGGGTACAGGTAGACGTGCTTTTGGTTGAATCCTTGGGATTGACCAAGGCGGGTATTATTTTTCAGTTCTATGGTCAGCTAGAGATGCCTTTGTTACCCTTCCCGACACTTTTATCATGGGCATCCGCATGAGGAGAGATAGACAGTGGCAGAGGTCATGGAGAGTGTGTGGGCCGAGACCACCTGAAAATAGCACTTTTACAACATTCAGCAGGATAGAGATGGATCATCATAGGCAGCCAGCTGAGACTTGGTGCATGATGGTGAGCACCATAGGCCAAATGATAACAAATGAGCACGGAGGGCTTCCGATGGTGATCAATCTGACACATGAATAGTTAGAGGAGGTTGGAAGGGATAAACTTCCAAGTCTGCCATGGGATCCGGGAGTTCACTTGGTGAGCAGGGTGTTTCACTACATGGTGACCTAGGTTGTGCCAGAGAGCCATACACTCCACCAAGGGTCAGTTTCGAGTGGGTCTGTAGGGATTTGTCTGATAGAGAGAGGCAACTTTTCACTCTTGATCATCTTGATCATCATGGAAATGGGTGGACATGTACTTCTTCTACAGAGATGTCCTTACAGATACAGTTCATGGACAGCAGGTCCAATGGTCACAGGTATTTCAGCATGAGGATCCAGTATGTATGCAGGGGGCAGACAATCATAGTCAAAGTAGTGCAGGGCCAGCAAGGTGATCTTCGACAGAGGTTAGCATGGGACCCAGGGATTGAGGGACTGAGCATTTCATTGAATGACAGGGGAGAGTGGACCATTGCAGGAGAAAGTTAATATAATTTTCAATTGAGCTTCAGTGTTGAGAGGAGCACATCGCTTGTGGGTGTCTCACAGAGGTCTTGCAGCACCTCATTCTGGCATCAGCATGTGCAGTTGATGGAGACCATATGGATCTTGGTAGAGACTTCGAGGATGGATTCATTCTGAGATGAGGCCATGTGTCATATGCAGGAGACTCCAGGAGTCAGTATATTTCAGGGTTATGCTTCCCAGGGGCTAGCAGTTCATGACTTGATATGGGACCCAAGGGGTAGAGTGTATGAGTGTTCATCTTTGGATGGGTTCTATTGTGTATCCCACAGGTGGACATGGGATCCTAGCATTTTTTTTGAGGGAATTTGGTTATTGCTTGACGACAAGCAATTTTCTAGCAGGGAGGACTGTAATGTCCCCACTTTGGGACATCATCACAGTGCAAAGGTTTATGATGACCAGAGTAGCCAGCTGGATGTTATAGCGAGTACAAGGGTTATTGAGAGGCATTGTGGGGTCCAGCTTGCATTTCTCATCATATTCCATCATTATGAGCCATTCCCCATAGGTTGGCTTTGGTTTCGTTGCATTTCGACGATTTCCATGATTTTGACTATTTTGAGCTATAAGTTAATTGAATTCACTGAAGAGGCCATTTTGGGCACGTTACTTGGAAGAACCTCTCAGTGTAATAGCTCATTGGAATTAGGAGAAGCAACACTATAGGATGGGATGGTGAGAAGTGACTTTCAGTGGCCAGGGAAGCCACAAGGAGAGATAAGGAGATTTTCAGAGGTAAAATGGTTAATTAAATAATTAAAGTGATTTAATTAATTACTTAAATATTAATAAAATGAAAGTCACTTTGGAGGGACAAGGTGAGCCAAAAAGTATAAAGGAAAGGCAAGGGCCTCTACTCATTCATTCATGTATGATCATATTTTGATATCTGGCTTCTAGCTAGTGAGCCCAACATTGGGGGTTTTGAGGGTTTTGACTTAACAAACCCTACAAGATGATTCAGTGGTGAAAGATTCCACCTAGCTTGTCCCAAGCTTGGTCTCAGAGATGCAATACTCTCCCACACAATTCTAGCTTGGTCCTATATCAGTGCAGGAGGGTTCTACACCAGCCACAGGCACAGGAAGAGAAGGACGGTGCACCATTGGGGGTTTCCAGCAAGGGGGGTGCACCATTCTTGGAGAGAGATTCATTGCAGGTGATTGGCAGGGCGTTTGGAGATTCTATCACCTGGGTTTTCATTGCGGGGCCTTGGAAATCAAATCTAGTCCATTCATGAGGAGTTTCAAGTGCCATTTGATTTATTAGATGCATGGGACGAATTGGAGGAGAGGAGCAAACTTCAGAAATTGGTTTCAGTCATTTGCTAGCTCATATCTTCACCATTTCTCTTGGGACTTCACCAGGGAGGCAACCAAGCCCTGATCTATCATTCTAGCAGTTTTGTGGAGCATTTGGAGGCATCTAGGAGTGAGGTCGATTTATCTAGGGTTTCAGGCATCCAAGGGGGCGCACCATATCTTGGAGGAGGTTCAGATCCATAAGGTTTGAGGGAGATCTTGGAGATTCGGGCACCTGGGTTGTTCTTGCCATCACCCAATCTATTGTTTGGCATATTTCTTGAGGTCATTAGACACATTTGGCAGCAGGGGAAAATTGTTGGGGAGCTTTAGAATTTCAGCAGGACATGGCATCTTCCAGTGCGACTTGGCACTTCATACGGCCTAGATCTACCTTGGCATTGGTCTTCATCTCTTATCCAACCTTTGGAGGCTTATAGTATCTTATTGGATCATTTTGTAGCAACTCTATTGTCTATATTCTTAGCCATTTGTTGAGCTTTCCAGATCGACATCCTCGTTGTAGCAAGTTCTTATATTTTGTGAATAAAAGCAGATTTGAGATGTTTTAGCTTGTCTATCATATTGCATGTGGTTGAGGTATGTCCATGATTGTATCTTATTGTTTATTGTTGCAAACACTCATATAAACACATCAGTAAACCCTAAGGCCGAAATCAAGAGGCCATTCAACAAGTAAACACATGTAAACAAGTAGGTCAGCGAAGTGTTTGATGAAACACCACAACCAATAAAGTATAAAAAGACACCCAAAACCGTGATGTTCCTGGAATAATGGCTTGGGAACATTACAGTGGTATTTGATCTTAAACTCCTGCTAGCCTGAGGGGTCTCTCATAAATGGATAGATGGGAAGGAATGGACAAGATATCCTTTGAGATAACATGCTTGGAGGTAATATACTTCGGCCTTAGTGAGGAAACTAAGGGCCTAATAACCTTCCAACAGTATGCGGCTTATAGAAAACCCCATTGGAGCAAAGAGGATATTTTACATGGGATCATCATAGCAGATAAAAAGAGCAAAGAAGCAGTTATATGGTGGGAAGAATAGATAAACCCCACACCCATTAGGAGCATGCAACCTTGCCACTATTGCAAGGGGCCGTGGGAACCAGATCATAAGTGTAGGGGTAAGGTTCAGAAGCACACTATTGAGGCACACTATGACAGGGAGGATGAGGTGTGTGTGGATGGAGCGATAGATGTTGATTCAGAGCAGTCTGATGATGACAATGAGTCTTGCACAGAGGCTAGTGATAGTGACTCTGCCTCAGAGGCTAGTGATGGTGACTCTTGCATAGAGGCTAGTGATGCTTGCACGCTTGAGGAGGATAGTGACCCTTGCACATTGGAGGAACAGTTGGATGGACAGGATGATAGCACTGGTGTCTCAGCAGACATATCACATACCATTGATGACCCTACAACTTCACATAGTGGTGACACTAGTGAGGATTCACACGTGTTAGCACGTACAGATGACCAACTTCCTATGGTGGTCGTGACACATCTGCCATTTTTCCAGATTCCCATGATAGCCACGACGTATGAGGATAGAAATAGCATAGAGGAACCTTACATGCAGGATGCACACCATGGATGTGTAGATCCACGGATTACCATGTCTTCCTCTATGTATTCTCTGGTTCTGACATTAGTAGGCTCCTCCTTCTTAGCATCCCACATCCATACAATGTCTCCCTTTATGTATTCTTTGGTTCTGAACTTGGTTGTTTCCTGAACAAACCTGGTGTATTGTGTAGAGGGAGGAGGGTGGGATTCTTCTATGAAAACTTCTTGTTGGGATGGTTGGATCAACGTGTCATTTTCTTTTAACAATTTGATAGTCCCAACTTCTTTGTCCTTGTATTTTTCTAGGAGTTGTTGATACTCTTCCTTATTTGGCCATTGTATTTGATCGAAGTCTTCCTCTAAAGTGAAAGGAAAATCATCAGGAGAAAATACAAGGAGACTTTCTTTGGTTTTATCATGTGTTTCACTAGTTCCGATATCATCCCATTTGACGAAGCCAACTCCTCTCCTTCTAAACCTCATCAAATAGTCATCTTCCTGTGCAGAAAAATAATCATCCCAATCTTCAGAGACGTCAGAGGCATCGTTAGGATAATCACCTGAATTTGTATCTATTCCTTGCTCCGGAACGATGGGGCAGGGTCCTACCAAAGAAATACCCTTTATGTATGTTTTTGCAAATGCAACTCCTCATCATTACCTAGTACAATATGGTTCTCGTGGTTGCTAGGAATAGTTTGGTCGCCCGTTCCCTTAGTCCATGTTATTTCACTAATATTATCTTCTTCTGTCAAGGGAAGAGTGGACCAAACTTGAAATAAGCGTGGATATATAGAGTTGTAGTCACCATGTCAATGATCATCTATTAGCAAGGAAAAGGGTGTTTGCTCATTTTTCTCAAAATGACCAGTTTGTAATATTGTGGAAGTTTCTTCGAACGATAGTTGGTCATCTAGGATTTTCTTTGTCAGAGAAGGGATTTCCAACATTTCATGAATCCTTTTAACCTTTTGTAAGATATAGGCCATACTAGTGCTCAGGTCAGTCATATTATTGCCAGGTTTTGGGAAATGTTGGGGTTGATTGCTAGTACACACTTGGGGCTCTTCAAGCTTTACCCTTGAGTCCTCATTTCTTTGGCCAAACTATTCAATCCTAGGCTTCCTCGTGTCTTGATTTTCTTGGGTTTGACTTGGCGTGATCAAGGTGAATATGGAATCTACAAATTAGGGTTCTCATGCATAGCCTTTGGGTGATAATGTTCAAAATAGGAGTCCTTGGGTGACCAGGGTTTAGGATCATTTTCTTGCCTTGCAAATTTTGTGGGTCCAAGGTGTTCAAACAAATTTGTTCTCTTGGAGCATGAGCTTTTATTGTTTGAAGAGGCCTTATAGAAAGTGGCTTTTGGATTTGTGACAGTGATCTTTCCAATTGAGGGATTTTTTCACAGACACTTAGATCCTCAGAGGGTTCAACTTGTCTTGAAAAATTTAAGGCATCTTTCATGTTTGAGAAACATGTGCTCCATTTCCTATGGAAAGTATTGTTTTCTACTTGTAGAACCTCTGGGAGGTCATGCTCTGGTCCTCCCATGCTTTCCTTATTCATTTCCCATATGTCATCATTGTTCAAAAAAATGACCTGATGGGTGGGACTGTTGAACTTAAGATTCTCTTCAATCTGGCAGGCAACATCTTGAGCTTCTTCTAGGGTTGCGGAAAATCGATTCTTGAGGGTAAGTTGTAAAGTTCCTTCAAAGGAGTTAAGGTAATGTTGGAGAATAATGCTCCTTGGGAGAAAATTGGACTCAAGTTTGTTAATGAGAGTATTGAACCTATAATTGAGTTCCCTAACGTCTTTTTCTGTTTTTTTGCAAACTTCGAGGAATTGAGAGTAAAAGGAAGCCATACTTTCTTTTTTACACCACATGTCCTTAAAAGTTCGTTCAAGATCTTCAGGGGTTTTGATGCTTCCATTCGGGAGACCATTAATCCAACCTCTGGCACTCCCAATGAGTGAACTTTCAAAGAGACTCATAAAGACATCAGAGTGTTCCTGTCTGGATTCGTGAAATTGAAACCATTCACAAAACTTGGTCCAATGTGAGTTACCATGGGATCCCTTTTCTCCTAAAAACCTAGGTATCCAGGAGTCAACCTTCTCGGGTAGATCATGTAATCCCCCTTGGGTGTTAGCTAAGTCCAAAGAGCCAAAGAGTTCTTTGTGAGACCATTTGGGAGAACTTATGAAGGTAACATGATTTGCAGGGGTAATAGGGATTGAAATACTGGAAGAGAGTGTGTACTAACGCCCACTACGGGTCGCCATTTATGGAGTCGCCAGATAATTTTCCTGAAATTATCAAAGAAATAAGGGAATCATCCTTATTGGATTCACTAAGTAAGCTTGTAAGACAAATATTCTTGAGGAATGGCTTACCGAAAAAGTGTCGTTCGAGGAAGATTGACTCAGTGTTCCTCGACAATGGCGCCAAAATGTTATCATGCAATTTGTACTTTGATGGAAGGGAAAAGGCAAATGAAGACAAATTGGCATAACGGGAGACTATCCTATCACTGTCACCTCAACATGATGTCTCTTTCTATTTAGGGTGGTAGGCCAAGGGGAGACATCCCTGGTGACTTGGGGTTTTGAGAAGGCAAAGGACAAAGGCCAAGGTAAAAAGGTTCCCTCTCACAAGTCACCATCGATCAGAAAGTCTAGTTAAACAACCAATAAATTAATAATAAACCAGAAGTGTACCTGCCTAGAACAAAGCAACATAAAACTATATTTGCAAGAGAACTTGTTGGTTAGTACTTCATATAATCAGAGACTTTCTCAAATAAAGCAATTGACTAATATATTGATGAAGTAAACAAGGATGTATAACAACAATAATCACAAGACAATACTTCACAATCAATGCCTTAGAAAAGCTTCAAAATGAGCAGGAATAATTAATCATCAATGTCATAACACCAACATTCGTCAGAAGCAAATAAGTCTATGCATTAGTCATTCTTTTCAATCGCTTAGAGAAGCTTTAAATGCTGCAAAATATGACTGTAACTTAATTGAATAGTAGCAGCAATAAGCTTAGTAGCTCAATCTAATCTAGGGTTAGAAGGTTTCTAGTAGTTTGTTCAAATTTAGATGTTTGGAGGTTGTGATCAAAACACTCAAGAGAGAGATCTTAGACCAGTGCTTTCATAGGGAAAAATGGAGTCAACAAGTGGCTGCAAGAATCGAAGGAGCAAGATGATATTAATAGAACCAAAGACAAGAGGAATTGATGGATGAAGTGTTGGTAAGCCAAGGCTTCAACCACCAAACCTTAAGGGAAAATGACTACTAAGGTGTAGGTAACCCTACGCCTTAGTAGGTTTTCCTCCTTCTTTAACTCAATGACAAAGTAAAATCGGCTAGGATGAAGAACAAATGCTAGGGTGTTGCAATGGCAAGGCCCTAGCAATGGCTTCAAAAGAAAATGGCTCCTTGGCACAATCTAGTAGGTAGATAGCAAATTAGAACAAGAACAATAACATGTGCTTGATCCCTAGGGTTTAAGCTAACAATTTCATAAATTAACAAAATTCAATGTAAAACACCGTAACCATTCAAGTAAGAGAAGAATTGCATAATTTTACTCACATTCACCAAGCATCATCATGCAGAACCCTAGTTGTAGACTTTCCACCAAGAAAAATGCCAATTTCACCAAAAATAGCCCTCCTTCAACAAGTGCGCACTAGAATTTTAGTCCAAAACCCTAATGAGGGCCCCAAATTTCAGACCTCACACAAGTGTGAGTGAAGGATGATGATAAAATGAGAGTTTTGGCTCTCTATTTATACAATACCATTGACCTTTAGTTTAATTTAGTTTAAAAAAGGCCGACATGGCCAGTTTACATAAAAAATGTTGTTTTACATTAAATGTCACAATTAAAACCCTAAATCAAGCAAAAATGATGATGTCATGCCCTTTTAGGGTGACGTTAGGCCCCTTTTAGGGCAACATTGGCGTCCTAGGGAAAAATGTTAGGCCTTCCTGGGCCTCAAGAACCTGCCACAAGTGCCACTTGGCACACAACTGCCTCCCAAAACCTACAAAATCATTGGATGATGTCATGGGTGTCCTAGGTGATGTCATGGGCCTTCCAAGGTCTGCGTCCTGGTGGAAAGGGCACAACCCCCTTGGGTATGGGTTTTCCAAGCTGCCTCTGATGGAACGTCCTTATCTTTCTCCAGTGCAATCCTCTGATCTGTCTCTACCACCTGTCAGGGTCTCAGCATCCATCTAGTGGGTTTTCACCCCATGGAGGTCTAACTAATCATCTCCCCATGTGTACCTGTCCATTTGGGTACCTGCCATTGGATGTGGACCTGTAACATCAACAGATATGCCCTCCATGGGCTCATAAGTAACAAGGATCATAGCAATGGCAATCACATCTAATCATCAAGTTATTTAAACATGTGCATAAAACCCCCTTTACCCGGACAAGTGCTCAAAGACATTATACTAATCTACAAGCCAAGTTTGGAGGAAATGTTAGGACATCCTATTGGGATAATTCTCATTGGATGTGGGATGTTTCCGAGAGAAATCAAATCTAAGACATGTGAGTGGATGAGGTGGTAAGGGATGTCTGGGCAAGGGGTGCAATGATAATAGGGAAATGTATGGCTTACCTGTCGATGCCTCTGTAGAGGGTGAGTTGCACCTGTCATGCATGCAAATGTTTCTAGTCCCATTTATGCCTTTTTTCTTTATTATTATTGCTTTTTGTTTCAAGAAGCTAGTTAGGGAACACTGCCCTAGTGTGGTGACCAGTGGTGGCTCTGTTACCCACAAGCATTTCACGGAAATGAGAAGGTTGGCTCGTGATGTCGCCCCCTTTCTCTTAGATATGCCACCAAGAGCCACTACAATGACGTGGTGACCAACTGTTGGTAGTGTCATACCGCTACATGCCCATGGACCTAATAGGCTGGCTCATGATGAGACCCCCTATCCTTTAACTAGGTATTGTTTTATTATTTTTATGGGTCCCTCTGTTTATTGTTGAGAATCTTTTTATTGCTTTCTCGGGGATCCCTAGGCGAAGCATATCAAGGTTTCATTCTTTGGATTCTATATTTTGCTAGCTACTTTTACCCTCTGGACCTTTAGCCCCTTCTTCCCACAAGGCAAGGTACAACCCTTAAATATTTGGCCAACCCAATGCTCGGACCAGTGTAATGGGATGGATGAGCGAGAGAAAGATGGAATGTGGTGACTATGGTGGGAGTGGATGATAGTTTCTCTTGAATCCCCCCAGTGGCAACTCAAACCCTATGGGTACCATCTTACTAGGGCATCCTATCATTTCCCCCAGACAGGGTCAAGTGGAGAGGTATAAGATCCAAGCACATGTCAGAAGCAAAAAGAATTGAATGCACATATTCAAAGGTTTTGAGGATCAGAGTGACACATACCATGATACCCAGACTCATTACCTCATGGAGCAAGACCCATCTCCTCTACAGGACTAGGTCGAGGTGACGAATACTGTTGCTGCTGACAAAGTGGAGGCACTGAAGAATGAAAATATGGGCCCTCCAAGGCCATGCTCAAGTCAATCTGTCTCTCGGTACTCCATGTCTAGGACCTGTGGGCCTCGAGACATAATGTCGTTAGTTATCCCTAAACTAGGGGATAATAGGGATCACAACAAGGCTTAATGCCTAGGGGGCGGCCACATGTTACTCTTGGATTAGACGCTATATAAGCACGTGATTGTGGGGTCGTTAAAGGCAGTTTGGATTCACACCACTTTTGAGCCTGCAATTCACCACCTTCTGTCATGTAGCTCTTTTACTATACCACGGTTTCAATTGTAGGATTGCTCAAGAATTTTATCATTTGAGCATGTTGCTCCCCCGCAATGAAACATGGTCATTGATTTGGTCGCAATCTACGAGCTGGGAACTCCTGTTGAATTTAGTACCACCGCTAAATTTTATTCGCTTGCCAATTTTAGGATCATTCTAATCGTGTTGGGAGATGGCGCTAATTTTGGCCTTGAATAAGAACACTTCCTGGAGGATGATATGACATGGTGGCCTGATGTCACTACGTTGATGTGTCATGAAAAGAGAGGTGACTCTTGTCACTTGGAAACAAGCGGATGATATGCCCAAAGGTGTCTGGACTGAGTGCCATGTGGCATCACCAGATGGATGCTAGGTGTAATGACTGACGAGAGCGCCACATATCTGAAATGATCACTGCCACATACTTTGGCACTTCAGAGCTCGGGGGCGGTATGCAAGTAGAGATGGAGCTCTGAAGTGAACGATGACCGTCAATCTAGATGGACACACAACAACAATTTGTGGACTTCAGGAGAAAATGCTCCAGATGAAAGAAAGAGGGGAGGAGCTAAAAATCTTGAAGCCCGGAGTCCTTAAGCAAACTAACACCGTTAGATTTGGATGGACATGTGGCAACGATCTATGGACTTCGGGAGAAAACGCTCCGGATGAAAGCGAGAGGGGTGCTAAAACTCCCAAAGTCTAGATTCCTGAAGTAAATATTGATCGTCCAATGGAGAAGGATGCATGTCACCTAATCTACAACTTCAGGAGAAAGTGCTCTGGAGGAAAATGTGAGGGGAAGCCCCGAAGTCCTAAAGTAAACAATGACCATACAACCTGGAGGGACGCACGGCGCTTGATCGTAACTTCGGGCAAAAGCACTTCGGAGGAAAATGGGAGTGGAGAAGTCAAAACTCCCAAAGCTCGAACTCTCGAAGTAAATCATGATCATCCTATCTAAAAGGGCATGTGGCGCTTGATCTGTGACTTGGGGGCTTCCACTTGGTCCTTAAACCTTGCACAACTTTGACATGTCGAATACACGTGATCTACTGATCTGAATTACTCCTGGGATCTCCGCCATTGAAAATTTAACCCGACCACTGATTGTATTTCAACCCCAAAATAGACTGCTCTGAATGTTGCACATGTGCTTATGGTTGTTTCTTGTGCAAGCAAATGATTTGGTGTTTCTTAAGAACGCACCGATGTGTATGTTTTAAAAAACAATGGTGCATTTGTTACCAATTAAAGCACCAATAAAAAAACCTTTGTTACAACCTTCACCTGCCCAAAAAAGTTTAGTTATATGGAACATCCATTAAGACCTCTGCTTGGAATAGCGAAGGTTTTTTTGAAATTTTTTCCAAATCTTGTAACACTAAAAACCTCTGCTACAAGGTGTTCTCCGTGTAGTGTACATTCTAGTCAATTGATAAATCTTCGGCAAAAAGGTACAATTACATAGCACAATCAACAATTCCAATGTAAAGAACATTCTCAAGGATAAAGAACATGATAGAGAATAGATTAGTCTCAAGGTAAAGAGAATTCCAGAGGATAATTTGTTAGATCTCTTTATGGGCACTTTAAAAGAGAACATTCAACATGAGGTGCGTTGGTTTGAACCTAAATCCCTAGAGAAATCTTTCAGCATGGCAAGGAAAGTGGAAAACAAAAGTATGGCTACTATAAGGGTGGCCACTAACAACTATAGAGAACACCATGTTCCCTCACCTAACCTCACTCAATCAACAAAGTTGACACCTCAACAAATGGATGAAAGAAGAGCAAAGGGACTATGTTTCAATTGTGACAACAAGTACAGTAAGGGGCATACATGTGGTGAGAAGAAATTATTATACATACACTATGAAGAGGAAGAAGATCAATAATTGGAACCATCGCAAGATCTAGATCTAGAAGAGATTGTCCCAACGATACCGACATCAATACTCCACAAACCCTCAATATAGAAGGATATATCAAAAAGAAAAATGTAACATTGTTGATTGATTATGGTCGTACCCATAACTTCATCAATTACAAATTAACAAAAAGTATTAATTGCTTTGTATTTCCAGCACGAGAGTTTCAAGTACCATAAATTGTTCATGGAAGTGTCATAGTATTAAGCTCAATATGGGGGAGTATTTATTGGATAGTCTCATGATTGAGATTCAAATGGGTGGTGTTGATGTTGTATTATGGGTCCAATGGTTAAAATCATTTGGAATAGTGGTCCTTGATTTTCAAGAACTTTTCATGAGATTTTCCTTAGAAGGAAAGGAAACTGAGCTTAGAGGTATTCAAGGGAAACCCTCTAAGGTGATAGGCTCTAGTAGCATGAAAAAATTACTCAAAAAGGGACACCATGGTGTAATTGCATAATTGTGCTCACAAGAAGTTCAAACATCTATATCCTCTACTCCAATGGATCTCTAACTAGTTATCAACGATCATTCCAATGTATTTGGAGTGATGCCTAAGTGTATTCAACCTACTCAAGATTGTGACAATGTTATCCATTTGCAACCAGTAAGTGTACCACCAAGCATTAGGCCTTATAGGTATCCATATGCATAGAAGTGTGATATCGAGTGCATGATCCAAGAAATGTTAGAGGTCAACATCATTCAATATGTCTAAAGTTATTTCTCCTCACCAGTAGTGACGGTTATGAAAAAGGATGGTTCATGGTGTATGTTCATGGCGTATGTGTCCAGATTATAGACAACTCAACAAAATCACCATCAAAGATAAGTTTCCTATTCTTTCCATTGATGAATTATTAGATGAATTACACAGAGCAATTTTCTTTACTAAGTTGCATCTTCATTCATGATATCATCAAATCAGAATGAGGCAAGAAGACATTCCCAAAATAGCCTTTAGAACACATGAGGCAAGAAGACATTATGTGTTTTTGGTTATGTCATTTGGAATTTTTTTTCCAAAGAAAAGAGTCCATATTTTTTTTGAGATAACAAACTTACATCGAGAGGTGCTTTCACACACTATAAAAGGTTGGTATCCCACCTTGTGACCGTAAAATAGGACCTCAAAATTTTATCTTTCCATAAATTTGATTAGTTCAAAGTAATATAAAAAAGAAAACTTATGAGCATTCCCATAGTAACTATTGGCATTAATTACTTGATACATCATATTTCTTAGATAACTCTGGTGAAAAAGTCTACCATACATTTATAAAAAAAGTAAGCAATAAAATATCAAAACCAGAAATAATTGTCTATTGATCATGCGTCTATGAAGAGCCATGGTGGGTGAAGATATTCATATTGGACTCCATCCTTGATTTCTTTGATCTACAATATTCCTTTGTCCAATTTAATCCAAACCAATCTTTGAGAGGGAATTTGCCTCTTGGTTCCTATGCATGTAGACATGATCAAAAGAAATGTGAGTGAAAGGTGTTTCCAATTTCTATATGTTTTGAAAGAGAGGCTATAGATGGTAGTTACGCAGTCTTTGACTATTCTTCACCCATTTGATCTCTATAAGTGAATATCTATAAATGTGAATGTGTGAGATATTTTGTTCCTAATTTGAGTGAAGCAAAATCTTTAACGCAAGAATTTATGCATAGTTGTTGGTAGCAATTCCAATACCCACGACAAATGATATAGAGTGGGATGTGATAATGTGGAGTATTCCCCCCAACCTTCCACGAGGTAGGCTCAACTGGGATGCACCATCAAAGAAATCCCAAGGAAGATCCATGCGAATACGATTTTTTGGTTGTGAGGTTCTCAGAGCTAGTTTGGAGGACTTTGCAAAAGGGTCTAGAAATGTGAGGCTATAGATATTTGTTTTCATGACTAAGAAATCATTGTTTTCAAAAACAACATGGTTCATTTCGAGCCATATTCCCCAGACAACAGTGAGGGGTCGTGCCTTGTGGTATTTTTTGTGTTGTGAGGAGAACCAGGATCTCAAAGTGGATTCCACGAAGATCCCTTACCAGATATATCCAGGACCTTGCTTCTTCTTTTTTTTAATTTTCACCCATACTGCTTGAGAGAAAGTTCATTCAATAAATAAGTGGGTGATAGTTTTAGAGCTTTGTCAACATAAAATGTAGATATTGGGACCATTGAATTATCTTTTTTTTATATTGTCCCATGTCGAGGAATTATTCTAAATGATCATCCACGTAAAAATATTTACTTTTGTAGGGAACTTCAGTTTCCAAATCCTTTTCCCCCACCGAGGTGGTTGGATTGGAGGGTTCTCTTGCGCTACAAAGATATAGCCATATTTTGGTTTGTATGACCCAGATAGATTTGAATCCTAGATAAGAGTGTTTAATCGGTTTGAAATAGAGACAAAATATTTGGAGAGGGAGTGAGTGTATATGTCCCATATTTCGTCCTGGGAAACATCGAGATTTAGATCATCCTTAGACAACCAAATATTAGGGTCTCTCTAATTTTCAAAATCATTTATTTGGTTCAAAAAAAAAAATCCATCTCTATTTACATGGAGGATGAGATCTTCAGGTAATAGGTGAATATTTTGGCTTCCCATCCATGGGTCTATTCCAATGAGCACCTGTGTACCATTCCAAATTTTCCAACAGAGGCCCTGTCCGATGAGGAGGAAATATTGGAATATATATTTCCAAAAAATTGATCCATTTTTAGATGATTTTGTGGTATTCTTAATCTAGTCAGCAATGGGTTTGGGCCTAATGTATTTTTCCTTTGTCAATTGTGCCCACGGACCTTCACCCTGAATTAACCTACAAATACTTTTTGCAACTAGTGCTTGGTAGAACATATAGTTTTTTTTATCCCCCATCCACCTAGGGCTTTCGGGACAACAATATATTTACTTGATTCTAGTACCAACTGTGTTTTGTTCTTGTTCCCATCCAAGAGGAATCTAGAGGACATTTTCCTGATTATGTTCAATATGCCTTTGGGATCCATGTTAGGATGGACTAGTACACTAGGATTGCTTCAATAACAGATTTGATTTATACGATGCATCCTACACGAGATACCATCGATTGCACCATATCTATATTCTTTTTTTAATTTTTGCCTATAGCCAAAGCCAATATATATTTTGGTAGTTGTTTGGTTTTAAAAAGAAACCTAGATATTTAAATCCATCCTCAATATTGGCCAGCTGAATGGAGGTGTGAGTGATGATAGCTTGTTCTTCCTCCTGGCATAGTGCCTGGAAGAAGGAGGAGGACTTTGATTTGTTAATAGACATGTTTGTGGCAGTGTTGAAGGTGGTCAAGAGAGAATCCAGTTGTTCAAGATAGTGGATGTTCCTTTCACAAAAAATTAGGATGTCATCAACAAAAAGGATATGGGAGAGAGATCCATCTTGTCCTATATGAGTACCTTTTCCTAGAGGATGCATTTTTTATGAGTATGTTGAGTCCTTCTACTACCATGAGGAAAACAAGTGGAGAAAGTGGGCATCCTTAGCAAAGGCCTCTTTTGTCTTGGAAGAAAGGGGAATTCAAGCCATTAATGAGAATGACAAAGAAGATTGTCCACATGCAGTTCATAATCCAAGTGAAGAAATGATGACAAAAACCTAGATGAATGAGCAGAAGCTGGATGTAAAGCCAACAAACTTTGTCAAAATCCTTAGATAGATCCACCTTGAAGAAAATTTCTTTTTGGTTCGTGGTGTGGATGGAATGGATACCTTCTTGGGTTAGGCCAATGGCATCATGTATTTGTCAATCGGTCAGGAACCCAAACTGTTCCTATGAGATATGATTAGAGAGGGTATCATTTAGGTGCAGGGAAATGATTTTGGAAATGATCTTGTAGATGGCGTTGCAAAGGGATATGGGTCTCAATTGTTCAAAAGAACATGGATTATTAGATTTGGGGATGAGGGAAATAAATGTGGAATTGAAAGGTGCCAAAATTTGCCTAGCAATTTTGGAGTATTCCACTATCTTAAGGAGGTCATCCCAAATGAAATCAAAACATCCAAGGAAATATTCAATTGGAAGCTCGTCCAACCTCGGGATCTTGTCTTTCGCGAAACTATGGAGTACTCTTTCTAGTTCCTTTTTTATGACTTCAAACACGAGATGTTGATTTTTCTCTTGATCGAGGAAACAAGGAAAGAGCGATGCCACCCGGATAATAGTGTCAACTAAGAATTGATTGTTTTTTAAGTATTGGACACCCATGTTTGCCAGCTCTAGGAAAGAAGAGGCTTTAGAACCATCCTCTCTAGATATGGCCCAAATAGAATTGGTTTCTTTCCTATGATTGGAGAACTAATGAAAAAACTTAGTGTTCTCATCTCCTACTTGGAGCCACGAGCCTCTGTTGTTTATTCTCCATTTGTTCTCTTTGTCCAAGAGTATTTTCCTTCTTTCATTTTCAATATGTTTTAAAAGAGTTTTGTCGTGTTTGGATGAGAAACCCTACCCTGCCTATGATAGCATGATCTGGTTTTCTGATTCAATTTCTTCAAGGAGTATAGTTTCTTTCTCCTTTTATATCTTTCCCATTCCACGGAAATGGCCTTTTATTTTTTGATATTTTATTGGAATTATAAGGGGGAAGGCCCTATCATCAAGGTCATATCGCCTCCACACCTCTTGAATAACTGATACAATGTAGGGCTCCTCAAACCAATGTGGATTGAGTTTGAAAGGACTCAGATACTTTTGAGTGACGAAATCTAGTTCAAGGAAGATCAGATAGTGATCTGATTCCCCCCCATAGATACCCATTGTCAAAAGCGTAGGGAGTCTTCCAATAAATATTCATAGATTAGGAATCAATCAAGGAAATTGACAATGTGTGAATCCCAAATTATGTTATTCTACCAGGTTGGAGACAATTTGGTAGCGAGCAGCTCCGTGAAATTTTCTCTCTCAAGAAGATCTAGCAAGTGATCCGAGAGTGGATCCAAATGGACATCCCAACCACAAATCTCATAAGCCCCCAAGGTGAAATTAAAGTCGTTGGCAACAATCACTCTACCATTTTGGATAACGGGATTGCTAAGGGTATGATCCCATTATTCATTTCTACCAGAATATGGTCCATAGATGTTTATACATGTAAATATCATGTCATGTTCTCTGGAGATGAAATCAATGCTTAGTCCATATTTGAATGCCCAAGCATTTTGCATTTTTAAGAGGCGTGATCTCCAACCTGTCAATAAAACCTTGATCTACCATCTCAATCTAGAGATAAAAAAAATCCCATCCTAACAAAGATGGGGATATGGGTTGAGAATCTTTGGTACCTTCCATCATAGTTTTTTAAATCATGATGATTTGTGGTTTATGAGCTTCCCCCAGTTGGAGAATGGATAGTTTTTTTATACGGTTGGTCAGGCCCTTGCAATTGAGAGAGATCATTTTCATTTCATAACACCTGTCAGGGTATATTCTCTAAGGGCCCCAATAATGTAGTTTTCCTTCCATATCGAATTTCCACATTTGTTTGCTTTTATGCCATCGAGATGTGAGATTTTTTACAACAATTAGGAGGACACATGTTCAGATTTGTGAAAGGCCCCAAACCCCCACAATGTTTGGTTTAGGGGGAGGGAAATTGGGATTTCAACACCCAAAGGAGTATTATTTGACTTTTTGGAGTAGAGGAAATAGGGGTGACCTAGTCCCAAGGAGAGTGAGACATCATTTGAATTGCACTGGAGCAAGGAAGTGGGATGAGAGGGGGAAATCAGTGGAGCAAGGAGTGGGGAAGAAAAAGTGACAAGGATTCCTAAAGGGGGAATGATGAAATAATTAGGAGGAGATGGGAGGGAATGCAGTAAGGAGTATGTGCATGTGAAACCCATGGATGTAGAACATGGAAGCAGATAGGAAGGAAAGGAAAACAAAATAGGGGAAAAGGTAGAAGGGAGCATACCCATAGTGATCACTTGTGATGAGAGAGGTGACAAAGAAAGAGGGGATGATGTCGTAGTTACTATTGATTCCTTTATCGATACCATGGGAGGCAGGGGGACCTAATTGGAACCCGCAGCTAGAGGGATTGCCTTCACTAAATCTATAGTAGGACTCGATTGCCCGGGAAATCCAGAAGTTGTTGGGGACGTTTTCCTCACCCACCTCTACAGTTTCTATATTTGAAAGTCACTCCTTCATAATCAATAGGGTATTAAATGACAAACTGATCATGTTAGATGGAAATGGAGTTCACGAGACCTTTGGAAAAATTTAAACCTATTAGGATACAGACTAAACCCATGTGTTTGATCTCTAGGTAGGAAAAATTCACTTTGTAGTAAACATCGAGGAAATTTCCAATTTATCTAAAGACATATTTGGACCAGAAAGGGAGTGGGAGGCCCAGAAAATGAACCCAAATAAGCATGGCCTCCAATTTCTCAATAGACATCAAAGTCGATCCTTTAGGGCTTTAGAAACAAGGCCTTCAATCCCCAAAACCACGTCTTCTGCAACCTTTTCTACGCATCCTCTTGAGAATTTGTGGACCAAGCTAACCATCCTCACGCAAGGATCAGGCAGTACGAAGAATACCCTAAGAGACTCATAAAATTCCAATCTTTCCATTTTCGAAGAGATTCCATTATAATATTATTGCTTCCAGAATGGCCAACAACCGTGGAGTCCTCCATTTTTTGTATGTCGTTTAGCTTCATGTCATCTCCTAGAATGATGTTTGGTCCCTTGGATCTCCTCTGGACACATTTCCTCTTTTTTTGGGCAGAGTCCTTGACAGGTTGGTCGTTCGAAATGTTGGTTGGAGGTTTGTGCAGAGGGATTTCAAGACCACCACTAAACATTTCAGGGGTAAGTTAGTTTCAATTAAACCTTAGAGAAGTTGTGGAGGCTGGGGGAAATGCAGGGAAAAATCGATCAATGGGAGTGTGGTCACGAGATGACAGTAGAGGGTCAAACAAAGGGTCCCAATTGGAGGAGGGCAGAAAATTGGCCCCAGAATCCAAAGTTGAAATGGGAGAAGGAGGATATGCACAACTATTATCATGGGAATGGCATCCAGATAGTGATCTATCCAAAGGTGTCGAGTGGTTTGTGATGATGGTAAATTGGAAATCTCCAAGAAAGATCCTGAGGAGATATAATGTTACGGATAATTCTTGAAGTGAAGGTCCTACAACCGATGAGACAGAGCGACGGTGATGTGTGGTTGAGAGTTCTAGATAAAGACTCCCTCAAGAGGGTTATCCAAGTGGATATTGGTGGCCACACACTTATTCCATTGGCTCAAAAAATAGTTTTCCACCTTGGCAGTTTTTCGAGTCCGGAACTTACGCGGTCGTTTTGAGGCCCTAAATGACGTTTTTTGGGGATTTGGGGCCTAAGTGATTGAATAATATATTATCCTCGTCCATTCGAAAGTCATTCTTCTTGGTTATACCTTTCCAACGGTGTATTGAGTGCCCCAAAAAGAGATCGTATGCAAAATTTATGCCCTCGAGAAGTTGATGTATCAACTACCCCCATCAGGGCCCGCAAACCTTTTGGATTTTCATCTTCCGGGGTTAGGGTTTTGGATTCTACTTATGTTAAAAAGGCCTTTGGAGCCTCATTGTAACAATCATATTCTTGCAAATGTGAGTAGTCATCACATCTCTTCTCAGAGACAAGCTTCCACCATTTTAACGAGTCTTTCACTCTGTATTTTTACAGTTTTGTACATTTCGCACATTAATAGAAATTGTGTATTATTGTATCTTTGTGTTTATATCTCTGATATATTTTTGTTATATTGTTGGATATCTGATACATCTCTATACATTTCTTTATTATATTTCCGCTCTCATTTCGTGCCAAAAAAAATCTGGATCAGAGAGTCTTCGGAGAAATAGAAAAGTTCCTCATACTCCATGGTTGAAGGCTTGGTTCTGACGAGAGATCGAGTAGAGAAACATTGTATTCTAGGTCGAGGGAGGTATCCCTAGGCCTACAAGCCTGTGAAAACCCTAGTTATTCATAGCCTTATCCAGTCCCTCATCCACCTGGAAAGGGAATTCTACTCCTCCTTGTTTGAGATTCCAATATTTCAATTCCATCAAATCCTTCCCTCATCATCACTAATTTAGTTAAAAATACAATTACAATTAATGTCATTATGTCATTTGGACTTACTAATGCACCTTCAACATTTCAAAGCTTTATGAATTCTATTTTCAAACCCTTAGAAATTTTGTGTTAGTATTTTTTAACGACATACTAATCTAAAACAGATCTTAGGAAGAGCATGTACAACATGTTGACAAATTATTGCAACTATTGGAAGAGAAACAACTTTATGCAAAGCCTTCTAAGTGTTCCTTTGGGGTTCAAAAAGTGGAATATTTGGGTCATATTGTATCTCATGAATGTGTAAAAGTGGACCCTAACAAAATTAAATATATGAGGGAATGGCCAATACCCAAAACCTTGAAGAAAATTAGAGGATTCTTAGGATTGACAAACTATTATCGCAAGTTTGTCAAGAAATATGGTCAAATAAAAGCACCTCTAACAGCATTATCAAAGAAGGAATCATTTTCTTGGAATCAAGAAGCAACCAAAGCTTTTGAAAAACTTAAGGAAGCTATGTGTACAACTCTTGTACTCTCCACACTTTAATTCGCAAATACATTTATTGTGGAGTGTGATTCCTTAGGCCATAACATTGGTGRARTTTTAATGCAATAAGGAAGGCCCCTTGCCTTTAAAAGTAGCCAACTTAAAGGAAAAAAAAATTACTCGAACCAATTTATGAAAAAGAAATGTTGGCCATGTTACCCCCCCATGCCTAGGGGTAACTAGAAGAGATCATGTATCRTGGCCCACAATAGAGAACATGATCATGACCGTGATGAGGATCATCATGTCCACAAATGGTATCCCAACAACCCCCCTCATTCACCTTTACATCTATAGGTCAACCAAGGCTCATCACATCCAAGTAACCCAATTTATGGGAGATGGTAAGTCATTGTCACCATGAGGTATGTTAGTCCTTCTTTCATGCAAAGTGTTGTGCTTAATTTGTTAGGCATCTGGATGAGGATCTTTGGTTGAAGTTGGATAATGGATCATTGGCTTGAGAAATTGTGTCAGTTGACTTGTTTCACCTCGGTGATCATCTTTTATTCCCTAGTCTTGTGTTTTCACTGCCTAGAGAAAAGGGGTACTATTGGGGGGCCCTCACAAGGGTAATGTTTCGTTCCCCACCATACTTAACAATTTTAATCCTAGAGCCTATCATAGTGTACTAAACTTTGGTAATGGTTTATGTTCCATTCTCTCATGAGAAGAGGGGATGAATGCCTAGAGGTTGATTCACAACTGCTACTAAAAGAATAAGAAAATATGATAAAAGGACAAATAAAATGGCAGATAAACGGGTTCAAAAAAATGGCACTTAAGAAAGAGGTAACTCGGGAGCAACCGCACCTCCACAAAGGAATTGATAGAAATGGATTAAATGACACCATAAGCCATGAAGTAAGCCCTAAAACCATATCACTTTCACACTTACTCTTGAAGGGTTCTTTATTTCCTGCTTCCCTCAGGACCTATCCCTCTACCTGAGTTCATTTATTTCTTGTCTTGGTGGCACACCTAATAGGTTTGGATGAAGACCCTCCCATACTTAAACTTGTTAACTCACATGGAGTCCTGGGATGGTGTGATGCTTGAAGAGGATTCTGAGGTGAATTGTTTACATGGATTATTTCTTAAGTTACAACTTACTTTGCATGCTTTAAGGACTATTGTTTCTTATGAACCTTGGCTAACCTTATCTTATACTTTGATTTGTTTTGGATGTCCCTAACATGATTCTTTGAGGGACGTCTTGGGATTGTACCTAGAACATTGTGCCTTTATTGGAAGACCTCGACATGTGTGATGGAGAGTAGTGATTCATCCAGTGACTCACCACCTTCAAACATCAACTCTCACACTTTTGAAACCTTGGAGGATGGACAGATGGGCTTGGTATGAGTAGATCCAGTCATGATGGCACATAAATGGATCGAAAGCCTACAAGTTGGGTAGAGTACCTTAGAGATTATTTACCCACTGGATCATGGAAATTGTAGTAGTGAACAACTAGATACCTTGCAAATACGAGATGCAACTCCTTATAGCCTAGACGCAAAACTTAGATCTTGGACGTTGGCCCTATTTTGATGATGACATCATATTCTAGGGTTTGACGTAGCTAGGGTTTGGTCGAAACATAGGGTATTGATGACGGTTGACATGATTTTGAGTCGAGAGATACATCATTTTCCCCACTCCACTCTGGATTGGTGCCACGTGGCTTTTGGAGGTCCCCTCCTTGCCTAAGGAGGCTTGACATCTCACACGTGTGGCTCATTATGGTGTATTTTTCATTTATTACATTTTGTAAAGGGAAAATGAGGGGTCAACGCCACTTCTATTTTTATGTTGACATTTTATGTTGACAAATATGCCAGGGTAGCCCCATATAAAAATGCTATCCCTCACTTTCATTTTAGGATCATATTTTCCTCGCCATTGTGAAAGCTACTTCTAAAATTTTTGGCCTCTTACGGGTTATTGTTCTTTCTCTCTCATGCATTATGCTTGGAAAGGATCTCTTGTGGATGGTTTGTTGATTTTGGATGGATATTTTTGCAAATTAGGGTTAAATGCTCATGGTTTCTTGGATGAAGTAAGTAAATTTCTGCAATTCTTTGATATGTTGTTGATACAAATGGTGAAATTGTTATTTTATTGCAAGAATTCTTGTTTTATTGAAACCCTAAGAGAGGAACATAAGTTCTTCTTCCTCTCACAAGGTTTTACTCGTCCAAAATTTATGAATTGTCCTTGCTAGGGTTAGAACCGTAAATCCCTAAAGTTATAGCACTTTAGGATTTTATCCCTAGACAATTGATCTTTGACCTAGTTGAAGCTACAAGAAGGGAGAAACGATATCTGGGGCCCAAAAGTGCTTGCACCCTAGATTTATTTCTCCTTAAGGTATAAATCCTAAGGCCCAAATATGCTTGTGCCTAATAGTTTAGACTCTACCTCTTGGTTTCAAGTAGATCAACCTTCAAGTTTGGATGCATTTGAGACTCCATAGCCCTAGAAATGCACTAATCTAGAAGAAGCTCTTTTGTTGAAAGTGATTGATAAAACCTCTATCTTAAATCTCTCAAGTGTTCTACTAACTCTACTAACTCTAACCCTAGAAAACTCACTACATTATTTGTTATTGTTATAAAAGTTTGCTACAACCATCTAATGTTGATTAAGGTTGGTTGTCATTGATGTCAACCCTTGAAGAAAGCCTCGTAGCACAGAGGTTGGGTAATGGACCCAAGATTGTTTGATGGAAATATGACTCATTATTGTCTTATCATGATTGATAATAAGTAGAAATGGATGAACTCCAAAGTGGTCCCCTTATGGTGAAATCCCTCATGGGAAGACACTTTGCGGATTGAGTTATCCCAGAAGTATGGTTAGAGAACCCATGTTTATTTGTGGAATAATGAGATGAAGGTCAATGAATTTTTCATTGAAACTATCCTAGATGGATAGTTCTTTTCATGCCATTTCTGATGGTATGTGGAACATCACATAACTCCTCACGGTTAGAGAGTTATGGCCATGAAAAGTTGGAGAACTCAGGTTTGGGTAATGTACCCAAGTTTGCTTGATGGATAATGGTATGAGTTTTGATATATTTTCAGGTAATACTATTCTATATAGATGGTACATGTCATTCCATTTATGGTGGTATGTGGAACGCCACATAACTCCTCACGGTTTCAGAGTTATGGCCTTGGGAAGTTGGAGGACCCTCTTATGTCATCTAGAAGCCCCAAAAGGTCAAAGTAGTCAAAGTGGTTTAAGAGATTTTAGAAGGTAAATAATAAAGTGAATTGATGAGTGTGCTATAATTAAAAGTGAATAGAAAATAAATTATTTAAATAATAAATTTAATGGAGAAATTAGAAGTGGGTTAACCCTAAAATAAGGAAAGTGGGCAAAGTGACCTAGAAGATGTTTTTAAGGAAGCTACTTGGAGAGTATAAATAAGAGGCAAGGCTCTCTCATTTCAGACACACTTGAGAATATTGAATACCTATAGGTATCTGAGGTAACCAAAGGATATCTAAGCTGAATTTATGAGGGAAGGTGAAGAAAAGAAGGCCGGAATTCAAGGAAGGATAAATTCTTTTGATGATGCTTTCTAAGGTATGTTATTTACAGATCATCTCACCATTTTCGCAATAACTTTTTTTATAGAATGATTTATACCATGAAATTTCTATGAAATTGAGTAAACATATCCAAATATCTGTGGTAAAAAATTCAGCTTGACGGTCGTTGTATTTTTTGAGTTACACTCCGTGGAAAATAGGGTTTGTGGTTAGTCCTGAAACTAGTCAAAAACAGGTGTTTCGGGTAAAAACGTCATAAATTATTCATAAGAGATCCAAATTTAGTACGACCAAATGTGTTGGTTAGATTATAGTCTATAGTATGTTTTGTAATAGTTTCAGATCGATTCAAAAAATATTCCATGTGGGGCACTCTCTACAAGGTCGCTCTCTAAAATAAGCCAGAATTCAACAAGGTATGTCATTTTTGCTATAACTACTTTTCTGAGAGGTTCCAAATAGTGACACCTGGAGGAATTGTATAAAACACAATGAAGAACATTGTGTATCAATTTCAGATCTGTATTCATTATAGGTACAAAGTTATGATTATTTCAAGTTAGGGTTGTTGACTAATCCAAAACTAGTCATGTGAGACTAAAGAAAAGTTTGATGTAAATGCTAGTCTCTTGTTGTTTAAAGCTAAGGAAGGTTTGCAGGCATGTGATCATATACACCAGGTCTATTACATATTTATAAATCATATTTGGATGATGAAATTGATGAGGGCTTTTGGTTGAGGTACAAGTTGGGTACATGGTTGAGATAAGTAGTTGATGAGTTGGCACATACATGAGGTGTATAGTTGATGATGTTGGTACATATTGATGAGTAGTTGACACATGATTAGTACATACTTGGTACATGGTTGGTTGTACTTGTTTATGGTACAGGTTGATTACAAATTGTTTGGTACAGGTTGGTGCATGGTTGATGCACTTGTTTATGGTACAGGTCGATTACAGGTTGAGGTACAGGTTGATGCATGGTTCAGGTTTATTTGTACATGTTTACAATGGTATATCTCATAGTACTAGTGTGACACTGGTTCCATCATTCTACTTCTACTTCAGGGCGGTTGGACGAGGCAAGGACAGGTGGTTGTAGCCACCTTCCGATTGTAGCCGGAGAACATAGGGGGTTGTAGCCTCCTTTTGGTTGTAGCCAGAGAATTGGGGAGTTGGAGATTCCCTCAGGTTGTAGCCTGAGAAACTAGGGGGTTGGATCCTCCTTCCAGTTGTAGCTGGAAAACAAAGGAAGTTGGTGCTTCCAATGAATGTAATTCTTCAAGACATATAAGAAAAAACATTATGTGGTTTTCTCCTGATTTGGGTTTCCACATAAAACATCGGTGTGATTGTTCATTTCTTATTGCTCATTATTGGATAATAATTCTACATTGATATAACACTTGGATTATTTGAAGAAAAAGGATTATAATTACGCTATTATTGATTCACCTGCCCTCCCCCCCCTCATGCTCAGTAATCCACATCTAACACCACATTAATTGTTCATGGTCATTTGTGGTATTTCTAAGCACTATCTATTGTTGTTGTTATGAATCACTTATTATTATCATATAATTGTTTACTGTTGCAAATTTGTAACAATCATTGCAATCTATCTTGTCTAGCATCTAAAGAGGTTTCTATTGCATACTTTAGCTTGGTAGTTTTTGTATAGATGTTGCAAAGTGTTCTTGTTTCAGAAAGGTACAAAAATCACCTTCAACCTCTTCTCTTTCCTAGAACTAGACCAACAAACCGGTGATCAAGATGGGGGGCAACAGGTTTGGCTACTAAACTTTCTATTTGATCCCTTGAGGCCACCAAGGAATCCTCCCTTGTGGTGGACCTCTTTCATCACTAAAACGAGGGAAGATCCTACTAAGGTGACAGAGATAGATTCTCCCATTGTTACACGAGATTTGAGAATCTTGCGGTGGGATTTGCACAAGTACAAATCCTACGATAGCATGCCATACTATATGCAATTAAGAAATGACACCCTTACCTAAGAGGAAGAAACTTCAAAGTAAAAATATATCATGATAGTTTGAAGTACTTCTTGGAGAAAATATTATCTTCATAAGAGAAACAAAAATGGGTTATAAAGATGCTAGGTTATGATTTTGAAATTTTCTACAAAAAAGGAAAACTTAATATTGTGGTAGATGCACTTTCGAGGAAAGAAGAAGAATCAGAGGGTTCACTATGTGTTATTTCTATTCTACAATCTGATTGGGTGGAAGAAGTAAGGATAGAGTGGAAGCAAGATCAATAGGTATGCAAGACCATCTAACAACTACAAGAGGACCTCGGTGCATTAGATAAATTTGTATGGAAGAATGATTTTCTATGGTATCATGATTGCCTATATTTATGTAAGAGTTTTGTAATCAAATAGAAGGTCCTTTTGGAATTGCACACTTCTCATATAGGATGACATTTAGGGTTTTTGAAAACTTACCATATGATCAAGAAGTGTTTTTTTTAGGAAGGTCTTAAAATTGATGTTCAAAAGTTTGTGTCTAAATGTGTGGTCTACCAACAGAATAAGGGAGAGACAATCAAGACATCAGGTCTCCTATAACCATTAGCTATACCAAGTCAATGTTGGGAAGAAGTTTCAATGGATTTTATTACAGGTTTACCCAAATCTAAAGGAAATTCTCATCATGATACTAGTGGATTGATCGAAAAAATATGCCCATTTTTGCGCTCTTAAAGCAAGTACAATAGCTATAGCATTCATGGAAATAGTTCAAAAGCTACATGGAGTCCCCAAGATTATTATTAGTGACAGAGATCCAATTTTTGCTAGAAATGTTTTGACTAAATTATTTTCCTTTTTGGGTACTCAATTGGATCACAACTCATCTTACCATCCTCGATCCAATGTGTAAACTAAGATGGTGAATAAATGTCTATACGGATATCTTCATTGTTTTGCATCTGATAAACATACACAATGGGTCAAGTGGTTTCCCTTGGAAAAATGGTGGTACAACACATCCTTCCAGACTTCATAAAAAAATTCCCATTTCTGGCGCTTTATGGATATCATCCTCCATCCATCGCAACGTCCTTTAAAGGGATTGCAAAGGTTCAAGCAGTAGAGGACCACATAGGGAACCAACAAGAGGTTCTCAAAATATTGAAGGATGACTTGAGTATTGCACAAAATAGGATGAAACAACAAGCATATCAACATTGCAATGGAAGGGAATTTGAAGTGGGGGATTGGGTATTTTTGAGCCTACAACTATATAAACAAATGTTCGTCAAGCAACAAAATAAGGACAATAAATTAGCACTCAAATATCATGTTCCCTATAAGGTGTTGCAAAGGATTGGAAGTATGGCTTACAAATTAGAGTTGCCTCTATCCTCACGTGTACATCCATTCTTCCATGTTTCTTGCTTAAAGAAGCTAATTGGTGACAAGATCCCAATCCAAACTATTTTACCATAGTTTATTAAAGAAGGGGAAATCATACTAGAACTAGAAATAATCCTTGAAAGAAGGATGAAGTAGCTGGGGAATCAAGTAATTAATGAGTACCTCCTCAAATGGAATAGCCTACCAGTGGAAGAGGCAACATTGGAAGATGACTTCTTCATGCTGAAACAACCATGGTTAGTCAAGTGTTGAGGAAAACACTTGTTTGAATGAGAGGGGCAAGTTAAGCCCTATAAAAATCCCCATGTTAAGTATAAAACCATTTATTAAGCCTTAGATATTGAAAAGGAGGTTTCCCCCTTGAAGTGTACTATTATTCATTGACTTTTCATCATTCTTAAGGAATTGATTCATAACAAACGATGAAAACAAAGCTACATATATTCAAATCCGCATGAAATTTTTTTTGTTGAGCTTCCTTGTTTATTGCATGAATGGATAAAGAGACATACACAGATTAAATTTGTATGGAGAGCCAAAGAATTGTTGGTTTGGGACCAAGAAGCGATCATAGGTTGATATTTGTGGACAATAAGTGGGCTAGAGTCATTGATTTTTGGTTTGATCATGTGAAAGAAGGGTATATTGTTGAGTTTGTTGTTTAATGCATAAAATCTTTCAGTATTGTTGAAAGAAACTTTGGAGCCAACCTTAGAATATGGTTTCTATAAGAGATCCATCTATGGATCAAAATTTTATCCGTAGAGAAGGAGTTGATGCTAATGGAGCCCGATTGGATGGCAGAGTAAACCCCCACACAGAAGGGGGGGGGATGGAAACATGGGGGAAGAATATGAGATGAGGTGAGAGAGAGAATGGATCAAGAAGAGCATAGAAGAAGAATATCCAAGAGATACACAAGAAGAGACAAACTAAGGAGGCAAGTTGAGAAGAGAAGCAATAAAAATAAAGCAAAGGGTGATGAATGAGTAGTAAGATCTAATATGAAGAGAAGCGAAACCATGCTGGAAGAGTGTGCAAGAGAAATACTTGTGCCATAGAGAACCACATAAGAAGAGAGGTTGTTGAAGATATGTGGTGTAAGGATTGAGGTATCAATAGAGGATATCGAAGGTAGTGGGAGTAGTATCGACAAAATCTAGGTCAGATCCCCTTGGATAGTGAGATATGTAGTCACATTAGAGGAAGATGGGGTGTAAAGTAGTAGAGATGACACAACAAAAAATAGTGATGGATCCCTCCAAGGAGGAGCAGAGACCTTGGTGATTATGAGGAGGCTTGCGAGGATAGATATAGGGAGCTCTTTTAGATCCATCACCCAAGAAGATGACAGAGTATGGATGAACCCCCTCTTTGAACCACCCCGATTACGCATTTCTAATAAAGAAGAAAGTGTAGAGGTGAGAGAAGTAGAAGAAGAAAGTGTAGAAGTAAGAGAAGGAGAAGATACAAGTGGAGTAGAAGTCGAATTCAATGAAACTTCGCAAGAAATGTCATCAATACCAACAACAATAAGAAGTAGACAGTCAAGAAGACCCATTTCCAGATCGAGTATGGCCAACCAGAATTCAACACTCAGGCTTCCCGCATTCCATGGGATGAGAAGAGATGATGAAAATTAACATTTTGTCATGCGTGAAGCTATATGGTTTGTGAAAAGAGTCACAGACGAGGCATCCAATACTATTCAACTAGAAACCATATTCAGAGACAGAGCTCTGACATGGTACATGAAAAATAAGGCTACAACGCCTACGAGACAAGTAATGTCCCTTACAGAGATAAAGAGAGATCCATTGAGAGAATTCCAGAAACCAAAGTCATAATCATAATGTATAACCAAGATCAAAGAGATTAAGAAGGAAGTGGGAGAAACTATGTGGGACTACGACCAACAGTTCAAGATTCTATTGGGCATACTAACATTTCAAGTCCAAGTTGTCTAGTACAAAGAATGGTTTATTGTTGGACTCCTACCATACATTTGAGTCCCACTCACCCATTAGAAAGTAATGAATCGGGTGAAGGCCATGGAAATTGTAATGCTCTTAGATTCTATGTAGAGAGGTGGAAAGATCTCAATAGGGTTGGAACATGTATAATCTCAACTCGTGAACCTCGCCATGATACTACAACATATGGCAAAGGTTAAGGTAGTGCATGAGAATGTATGGTGTACCCTATGTTGCATAGAAGGTCACCATAGGAATGAGTGTCCTAATATGGGAAGTTACAATGATTGGCACGTCGAACCATTTTCTGTTCGGGCCATATATTGAGTCATGTGAGAATTGTAGATAATGGGGTCATATACCTCCACATTTCCCAAAACTATAGAAATATCAGAAAACTATGCACACTCCATTTTGCGAGCTTTGAAAATCCATGGTACATGATGTGAACAATTATTGATCAGTGTAGTTAATGAAGGAGCACAATGTAGATGATTACCGGTTCCAAGAGGAGCATAATGGAAAAGACCATGGAGGCTCCAAACGAGGAGACTTTCAAGGAGGTCGGAAAGGAGGGTATGGAAGAGGAAGAGGAAGACGATACGATGGGTGAGGAGAAAGACCACCTACATGTTTTAACTATGGAGAGATAGGCCACTTGTTGCGATTATGTACCAAGTCATGCACATTGAGAGGATATTTCCACGGTGTAGACCATGTCACAGAGGATCATCTAGAGTCATTGGAAAAATGGGAATAAAAAAAGTGGCACTCGAACATGGTGACTGTTGAGCCACATGAAGAATAGAAGATGAAAGAAGATGTTTATGTTGTTAATGTTTATGCCATTATTATAGTTCTTTGCATTTCAATAGATAATAGCAACATAAGTACAAGATCATTGAGAACTACACATTCACAAGAGACACGTCATTTATCCTGGGAAACCCTCTAGGGGAAGAAAACCCAGCAAAACTTCCTTAATATAGATAGCCAATACAATGCCAAGAGATCTCTATGCTAAAACAGAAAGTCCTCTCCCAAGATATGTGCCACTCTCTCTCTCCTTTGTCGATAACAGATCAAAACTTGTCTCTCAAACTGAGCAAGTGAGTTATATTTCAAATGAGGCACTAGCCTCCTTTATTTATACAAGTCTAGCACGTGTGAAGTGTCTCTTCACTAGCAGGGCCGACTTCTCCAACTGGGTGGGTAAACCCACCTTTATTATATTTCTGGGTCTTCTTATTAACTGTTGGGGCCAACTTCTTATTCTGCCTATTATAATTGTTTGTTGACCAATCCACAAAAGGGGATTTGGTCCTATTACAATAACCAACATGATCAATCCACAATGGGGATTGATCCTATAAATAATATATCAATAATATTAAGAATACTCTTTGTAGTTACAATATTTCAACACTCCCCCTTAACAAGAAGGGTATTCTTCGGTAGCATCATGCGAGAGAGAGAGGACAACATCATCAACAACATCAGGTGGGAGGACAGCATCATCAATATCATCTTGGTTGGCGTATCTATAAATCATCGAAAGTTTTCTTCATC
>ML789802.1:265160-282192 GCA_009831015.1 Picea engelmannii
TGGCACATGTGAAGTGTCTCTTCACTGGCAAGGCCGACTTCTCCAACTGGGTGGGTAAACCCACCTTATTTATATTTCTGGGTCTTCTTATTAACTGTTGGGGCTGACTTCTTATTCTGCCTATTATAATTGTAAGTTGACCAATCCACAAAAGGGGATTTGGTCCTATTACAATAACCAACATGATCAATCCACAACGAGGATTGATCCTATAAATAATATATCAATAATATTAAGAATACTCTTTGTAGTTACAATATTTCAACATATGTATGGGTAGTAACACAAGGATGGATCTGCATGGGAGTTGACATGCAAAAAGGAGATTTCCAAGGACAACATTTAGAAGGGAAAATTAGGAAAGCAATGCGGGAACTTTCTAAATTTGATGTCGCAAAGAAAAAACAATTCCTACATGATGTGCAAAAGGAGATGGAAAATATACCTGCACGCGAAGAGTTGTGATGCATGGAAAATATACTTGCACACAAAGAGCTGAGACACATGCATGAGATACCTGCAAATGAAGAGTTGTGACACATGGCGCATGAATAAGCATGGTGCAATACTTACCCAGAGGCATATTTAGAGGACCAAGTAAGCGAATTTTTGCATTATTTTCTTAAGGTATTAGATTATCCTATAGTTACCAAGAAATTGGCCAACATGCTAATGAGATGCATGGATAAATGAGAGAACAAAGCTACTATTTCTACCCCACTACCAGAAATGGAAGTATGCCATATCAACAAACATAAGCGCATGTGAAAAGAATCAAATATGACAACTGAGCTATGAAGCTATGAGATGGAAGGTGTTATGTGGACTTGGGGTCTGATGTGAACATATTGACGAAGAAGTTATGGGTTTTGATGGGAAAACCAAAGCTGGTGTGGTCCCCCATTCAAATCAAGTTGGAAAATCAGTATAGAATTTATCCAATTGGCAAACTGGAGAAAGTTGAAAATAACATTAATGGGGTGAAGACTAAGGCAAAATTTGAAGTAATCGAGATTACGGATGACACATACCCCTACCCGGATTTTATTGGAATTGAATGGGATTTTGATAATAATGTTTTACTAAATTTGAAGCAACGACAAATGTCCTTTGAGACAGACACTTTATGCGTCATTGCTCCATTGAATTTGGACCAGTGTGACAAATACAATGAGCTTGTTATCCCCCATTCCTAGGGATAACTAATGAGATGATGTATCGAGGCCCTCAGGATGCAGACATGGACTACCAAGAGGTAGATGAGCAGGCAGGGGGCCCTATCATACCACGCATCACCATCTGATTGATGGCAATAGTATCCACTACAACTTCCTGGACCACAGAGTATAGCAGGTCTTTCTCCATGAGGTAAGAAGTCCAGTATTTCGGTAAGTGTCATTTTAATATTTGAATCATTTGAACATGTTGCGAAGGATAATTTCTTGATTTTGAAAACACCTGCTTGGAAATTATGCTTTTTGTGTTATTTAACCTTGGTGAGTGTCATGGTTTCCTATTAAGTGGCCACCCTTAGGGAAAGGGTTGCTACCAGGGGGTCTCCTTGAAGGCTCATTGTATCATTCCCATTCATAATTGCCATATTCCATCACTTCTCCCCCTTTGTCTCCAAACCTTTTAGGTTTTCTAGCTTATTGACCCAAGAAGGGCATGTACCTCATTTCATAGGAGGAAGGGGTCATTAGGCTCAGAGTTTCCCTAACTAAAACATCATGCAATAAAGGCTCACCTTGGGATCCTGAGATAAATGAAACACTTCTCAAAAAATAAAAGTAAGGACCCATAAAATAAATAATTAATCAATTACTTAAACTTTCCAAGGTAGAGCGCTTGTGGGCTATGCATTTCATTTTTAGTGCCCCTTATTGACGTCAACTTGGAAAGGCATGTGAACCAAGGTAGAGCATATGTGGGCTATGCATTTCATTTTTATTGCCCCTTATTATCTTCAAATTGGTGACACATGAAAATTGAATGGCTAATAAAGGGTTTGGAAAAAATGTGCCTTCAAAACAAAAAGAGAAAATAGATGTGACTAGCCCTCAACAAAGGCACCCATAAGTGAGACAATACGAGCCCTTGTATGTCATGAAACCCCATACCTAGAATTCTAAACCCTTCCACCTCACATTCACTACATGACTTAGAGAGGTTTCTCCTTAGGAACATCCCCCACTTGAGGAATTGGTTTACCCAATAGGGCACTATGACACCCCTCCCATATCTAAATTTGGCAAGTTGTATAAGGTCTTTGAGAATTTGTTTATTTTGAAAAGGGGCGCTTTGATGCACATGTTTGGGTGGTTATTTTATTAAATATGTCTTACTTGGCATGATATTGTGACTTGTCGATCCTTGGAGGGCATACTTGTTTGTCTTTGCAGGTCCTTGACAGGTGAAAGCTTGATCGTGAAGGCACAAGGTCACTTGGACCTTCATTTGGGGCATGAAACCCATAGGTTGGATGATGCACCGCTTTCTCTTGGGTCACATGGATGATGGACATTTCCTTTGGAGGAATGAGAGGATACCCTGGAGAAGAATACTAGCCCTCCCTTTGCCCAATGTTTGGCCTTAAAGGCTCAAAATGTCACATCCTAGGGCATGACATCATACTTGGAGGGCTAGGGTTTGTTGGTGTTGGATGGTTTGATGATAACTTGGAATTTTTTTACAAAGGAAGACCCTTGCACATGAATACATGGCATTTGGAGGCCCAACATCTCCTTCAAGAAGCTCAATGACTTGCTCATTATGCCAAAACGTCACCCCTAGAGGACATGATGTCATCATTTAAGGTTTCATTCTTTTGTAAATTTTAATTTTAATTTGTAAAGGGGGAAATTGAGGAGTTAGGCCTCCCTAATTTGTGTTTTACCCTAAGTATGTGGACAATTTGATTTTACAAGGTCTTGTATAAATAAAGGCCTTGTCACTTTCATTGTAGACATATCACACTTCAGATTTACATAAGTGTTGGCTAAAAATTTTCCCTACTTGGGAGAATCACATGTCTCTCTCTCTTATGCTTCGTGGATTCTACTACTTGTCTCTTGGAGGAATAAGCTACGTGCTATCTGTTGGATGCTTTGTTCTTGCTCTTGTGGTGGAATATTCTTGGTAGAGAAGGGTTTTACTTGCTATCTATTGGAATTGGTAAGAATTTTTTTGCATATAGTTGTTGTTTCTTCTTGTTTCATGGTTATTCTTGTCTAAACCCTTGGAGGAGTATAATACTATACACCCTCCACCAAGATCTATCACTTTGTCATTGAATAAGTTATTGTTAAGGTTGCTAGGAGGAGTAAAAAGGATTACACCCTCCTAGATTTACCTTGGTAGATTTGTTTTCTCTACGAAGTAAAAAGGCTTACACCCCTAGAGAGGTAACAAACATAGTTCTTACACGAGAGACTCCATAACCCAATTGATAAGCCACTAATATACTTGCATTGGAGATATAAAATCATTGCATTGGTATACATGAATTGTTGAGATATTGCAATTGTATGAGTTGGAATTGATTCTACATGTTATAAGCTTTCTTGTTCCTTAGGGGCATCTTGATTAACCTACTAATTATCTTTTCTATTACAAACTAATGCTACAGACATTAGGGCTAAAAAAAACTCTCTCTTTCATTTATTGTTCTCTAATTTGCCACTGAAATTTACTAGTGAACCTAGATTATCGTTCTACTCCTTATTGGCTATCATTTGGACAATTTACTTGTCATTTTTAGTGGTTAGATATTGATGATGTAGAAATTGTTTTCTACGGACATTTGGATGTTATATACTTTGTTGATAACACTTTAATAAATAACCCTCTAACATCACTAAAGTCTTGTTTCATTCCATGGAAGTTTAACTAGTTTTCACTAGCTTAGTTTCCACTATCTTTTGCTTGATTTTAGTGGTTTAAATTGCAGCCATTGGTAGTTGTTTATTGCTGATTTGCACACTCATATATTGTTGCAATTTGGGAAAGAAAGGAATATTTCTTGATCCCCTTTGATAAAAGGATTTGTTTATGATCATTTGTCTTGTTCCAGGCAGGGCTAACATTGTTTTGCATGTACAAAACACTTGGAAACCATCTACCCTCTCACAAGACTCTTTTCCAAGCCATTATTCACCTCCAAGATTGACCTATAGGGGTTTCACTCATCATCATTTCACTTTCCATCTCAATCCCCCTAAGGTCACTGGGATTCCCCCCATGTGGTGATTTCATTATCACTAAAGTGAGGGAAGTGTTTATCTAAGGTGACAGTGGGTAGGTACTCCTATATTTGTCACACTCTTATGTATTGGGTTAGGATTTTCCCAATCTATAGATTGTGCAATAACATTTTGGCATCATTTCCAGGGAGGATTTTGAATCCTCTTTCAATATGTGACTGCACTTTGGCAACCTTTGATCCCAAAGCCTTTACCCATATCTTGCTTGGTGACTCCATTGCAGGGAAGTTACCTTACCATTCTTGATGAGATTTTCAAAAGGCTCATCTAACAACTCCATCATGACACGAACCTGAGGCAGGGACTATCCTAGCCCTCCTCCAGTACCTAAACATCCTAGATCCAAACCTAAGACCTCTACCTATGCCTCCTAGTCCTCCGTCTTCACCCACATCTTGTTTTTGTCCACCTTCACCCATCTCTCCCTCATCCATGTCTTCCATTGTGAATGTGTTCTGAGAACCTTGGGCAGAAAATGTGTATAAGCCATTGGATATCACAAGAATCGTTGGATTTCCCCATAAAATATCAAAGGGTTTTAAATAATGGATTCCCACCTTCTCTGGTGATGATCCCACCTTACTCCAACAACATTTGGACAACTTTGTGGGTGCTCTTGACTACTGTGACCAATACGAAGATGTACGGATGGAATTTTGTTCCTTATCTCTCATAGGGAAGGCCAAGGAATGGTCTGACAGTATCACGCCATGTGAAATTACCACTTGGGACATTTTCTATAGACTTTTCATTAGAATATTTGCAAAGAAGGAGGATTTTGCATCCCTTTATGATCAACTCTACCATGGTAGAAGAGAACCAACGGAGGATATCAGGGATTTCAATGATAGGTTTAATACCCTGGCTCACCCTGGGATCCCGAGAGAAATGAAAAGCTTCTCAAAAAATAAAAGTAAGGGACCCATAAAATAAATACCTAATCAATTACTTAAATTTTCCAAGGTAGAGCATTTGTGGGCTATGCATTTCCTTTTTGGTGCCCCTTATTGACTTCAACTTGGAAAGGCATGGGAACCAAGGTAGAGCATATGTGGGCTATGCATTTCCTTTTTAGTGCCCCTTATTATCTTCAACTTGGCGACACATGAAAAGTAAATGGCTAATAAAGGGTTTGGAAAGAATATTCCTTAAAAACAAAAAGAGAAAATAGATGTGGCTATCCCTAAACAAAGGTGTCCATAAGTGAGACAATATGAGCCCTTGTATGTCATGAAACCCCATACATAGATGTCTAACCCCTTCCACCTCACATTCACTACATTACTTAGAAAGCTTTCTCCTTGGGAACATCCACTAATTGAGGAATTGCTTTACCCAATAGGGTACTATGACACCTCTCTGATATCTAAATTTGTAAATTTGTATAAGGTCTTTGAGCATTTGTTTTTTTTTAAGGGGGGATTTGATGCACATTTTTGGGTGGTTCTTTTATTATATATGGCTTACTTGGCATGATATTGTGACTTGTGGACCCTTGGAGGGCGTACTTGTTTGTCTTTGCAAGTCCTTGACAGGTGAAATATCGATAATGAAGGCACAAGGTCACTTGGAACTTCATTTGGGGAATGAAGCCCATAGTTTGGATGATGCACCCCCTTCTCTTGGGTCACATGGATTGAAGCATGAGAGGAAACCTTAAAGAAGAAGACTATCCCTCCCTTTTCCCAACATTTGGCCTTGAAGGCTCAAAAGGTCACATCCTAGGGCATGATGTCATACTTGGAGGGATAAGGTTTGGCGGTGTTGGATGGTTTGATGATGAATTGGCACATTTTGAAAAAGGAAGACCCTTGCACACGAAGACATGGCCTTTGGAGGCCCAATATCTCCCTCAATAAGCTCAACGACCTGCTCATTATTGTTGGTTTGTTATATTCTTTGCAGTAAAATTCTATTCGAGTTGAATCAACTGACGGTTGAAGTCAAGGTAGATCGAAAACATCGACAGCATCGACAACAAGTCGAAGTCAAGCTGGATCGACAGTAGGTCGAAGTCGGGTAGATCGACAGCAAGTCAAAGGTCGAGGAAGTCGACTGGATAAATTCTAAGTCAAAGATATTGAAGGAAATTCAACCAATAAGAAGTCGAAGTGCAGGCGTGAGACAACCAACTAGAGACCGAATGAAGGTCGACTGGTAAACCCGACTTGGAGTCGACGGTAACAAAATCCTGGGATTTGTAGCCAATGATATGCATGGATCTTTAACCATTTTTTGGGCTCCAATATTTAGGGGTTTTCCTGTTCTAAAGCCTATAAAGAGGCATGTTGGAAGGCTGATGTTGTAATACACTTATGCATGTGTAGTTGTAGGTTGTTGTTCATGCATATGTAAGTTGAATTGGCTATAGAATTGTTCTTACATGTGCAAGAGGTTATGATGTCGATTGTGTCTTAGGTGTGAACCAAGGTTAGACATGTAACCTTTTATTCTGAATGAATAAGACAACAAGAAAGCAAAACGCTCAAAGGAATGTTGGTTTTTCCGGTTTGGGGTTTCGAGGGTAAAATCTCAGTGTACTATGTGATTGCTTGTGTCATTTTCTTTCTTGATTAAATTCTCCTTCTCTTCTGCTAGGATTAGTGTGGAAGAGGATTAGTGTGGAAGTGTCCTGCATTTCTTGACATGTGGTATCAGAGCTTAGGTTTGCCCTCACAATTGAGTTATTAGAGTGGTGTAATGATTTGGTGAGTATATCAGATCTTGATATGCAAACATTCGATATGAGAACTAAACCCTAGGTACAATAAGAGTCGTAAGTCATAAATTGTGTTAAATATCACGGTAAAGAATGACAAGCAGTTCCAGAATAGAGATAGAAAGATTCAATGACCTGAATTTTGAGCTTTGGAAGATTAAAATGGAATATCTTCTTGTAGATCGAGAACAATGGACAATGGTTTGTCCAAGTATGTAGCCGACAAGCATATCAACGGAAGAATGGGAAAACTCAAAAGAAAAGCAAGAAGTACGATACAGATTTGTCTTGCAGATTCGGTGTTGTTGAATGTCTCGAGTGAATATTTGGCCAAGAAACTATGGGACAATATGGGAAGCTTATACCATTCAAAATATCTGGTAAATAAGTTGTTTCTCAGAAAGAAACAATATCTTATGAGAATAAGTGATGGTAGTTCGGTGATTGAGCATTTAAATGTGTTTAATATCGTGTTAAGTCAGTTATCTTGTGTGGATATAAAGATCACTGATGAGGAGAATTATATTAGCCTATTATGTTCTTTTCCAGACTCCTAGGATAACTTAGTCATGGAAATTGGGAGTAATACAATCGCACTAGCGATAGAGGAAGTGGTTGCTTCCCTGTTGTCAGAAGAAATGAGAAGGAAGAACATGGAACGATCTACCAAAGATGCTCTGGTAGTGAGAGGTGGACCGATAGAAAGAGATAAAGGCATATTCTTCGGTAGAAAGTTCAAGTTGAAGAGTAGATCTAAATCCCTGACTCAATCGGAGAGAAGATGTTGGAAATGAGGTAAATCTAGGAATTATAAAAATGACTGTAAGTCAAAGGCAACATAAGGCAATGTTGGATCTAAAAAGAAGCAGTCGACTAAGAGAAAGACAACCTCGAAGAAGGGAGGTGATGTGTACCTAGCATAAACCAGTACATAGTTGTATCAAGATGTTTGGTTGATCGACTCAAAATCATCCTATCATATGACACCACATAAAGAATGGTTTTGTGAATGTGAACAATCTGATGGGGGTGTTGTGTTCTTGGGAGATGACTCGACAACCATAATTTTCGGATAGGGAAGAGTTTGACTGACACTGCAGGATGGGAGGAAAAGAACCCTTCCAGGTGTGCTACACATTCCAGGTTTAGAAAGAAATCTGATATCTTTCAGTAAGATGAATGATGCAGGTGTGCATACTCTGTTTCATAAGGATTCATGTAAGATGGTCAAAGGTGTGATGGTCTTGATGAAAGGAGTTCGAGTTGGTACCATGTACAAGTTGTTAGGGTATGTTGACTAAACTAGATGCAACAACATCGTTGCTCTTGAAATCGAATCGATTGCAACTTGACTCGACTTGATGTCGACAAAACTCGACTCCACTCTAGCCAAGTCAGTTCAAACCGACTCGACAAGACATGATGAAATCAACCCGACCAAGTTATGGCATGAGAGGATGGGACACCTTGGAGTAAAAAGACTTCTAGCTATTCAAAACAAAGGTATGGTCAAAGGTTTTCCTGAATTTGGTTTAGAAGTTGGCTTTTGTGAACATTACATATATGGGAAACAAAGTCGGGTGAGGTTTCCATTTGGAGTGACAAGAGCAAATGGGATTCCAAAAATGGTGCATAATGATGTGTTTGTCCCAATTACATCGCCTTCACTTGGTGGATCCATATATTATGTCTCCTTAATAGATGATTTTTCTAGGAAGACATGGATATATTTCCTGAGGAAGAAATCACAGGTTTTAGAGAGATTTAAGGAGTTTAAAGCTCTTGTGGAAAACCAAACAAAGAAGAGGATTAAAGTGCTAAGAACTGACAATGATGATGAATTTTATGGAAAGGAATTTAATCAGTTCTATAAGTAGTGTGGCATAGACGCCAAAATACCACACCACATACCCCACAACAAAATGGAGTTTTTGAGAGAATGAACAGAACGTTGATGGATAAGGCAAGGAGCATGCTCTGTGGTGCTAGGTTGGCACAAGAATTTTGGGTGGGGGCAGTCAAGACTACAAGATATCTGGCGAATATGTCTCCTTCGTCGTTACTAGTCGACTCGACTCCAAATGAGGTATGTTCGGGTAAGAAGCCTTCGGTGGCACATCTCAAAGTATTTGGTTGTGATGCATTGTGCATGTTCCAAAGGAAAAGAGGAGCAAGCTCGACAAGAAGGCAGTCAAATGTATTTTCATCGTATACAAAGAAGGGATGAAAGGATATAAACTATGGGATCCTGCATCAAGGAGAAAAGTGTACAGTCAAGATGTGGTATTCAGAGAAGTCGGAGGTAAATCTGATCATGAGGAAGTTGTTCAGACCGAGAATAATCCTTATACGATGTGGTTTGAACTGAGGAACGGAGAAGATGATTCAGACGAGTCAAATGAATCTGAGGAAGAGGTGGAACAACAGACTCTGGCGGTAAGGAGGTCAGAAAGAGTAAGAAAACCAGTCGAAAGGTATAGTCTGCCCGACTTTCGCACCACATTCGTGTTAACTTCCATTAATGATGAGCCCAAGTCGGTCGGTGAGGTAGATGACTCGATAGAGGGTAAACTATCGAAGGACACCATGGTAGAGGAGATGGAATCCTTGTACAAGAATGAGACATGGGATTCAATCAAGTTACATGGTGGAAGAAATCCCTTTAGTAGAAAGTGGGTGTTCAAGAAGAAGATGAATGTCGCAACACAATTCGAGAAGTTAAAAGCTCGACTGGTAGCGAAAGAATATTCCCAAGTCGAGGGAGTCGACTTCAATGATATTTTTTCCCCTATTGTAAAACTAACTTCCATTAGAGTACTAATGTCTCTGGTTGCAGCACTTGATCTAGAGATAGAACAAATGGATTTGAAGACAGCGTTCCTACATGGGGACCTGGAAGAAGAAATCTAAATGAAACAACCTGAAGTATTTGTAGTAAAGGAAAAGCAAAAGTTGGTGTGCAAACTCAAACGATCCCTTTATGGTCTAAAGAAATCACCAAGGATGGGGTACCATAGGTTTGACACATACATCCTTAGTTTGTGATTTGTGAGAAGCAAAGTTGGTCACTACATATATTCCAAGGAAGAAGCTAGTCGTTTCATATATGTAGCTTGGTATGTCGATGACATGTTGTTGATTGGAAACAACATGGACGCAATAAAGGAGTTGAAGAAGCAGTTATCCTCCAAGTTCAACATAAAGGATCTCGGTGCATCTAACTTCATTATGGGAAGAAGATTAAGAGAGATCGAGCCGTTAGAAATATCTGGTTGAATCGAACAAACTATATTGAAACAGTTCTAAAACGATTCAACATGTAGTATTTCAAATTAGTGAAGGTGCCAATTCCTGTGGGAGAAAGGCTTACTGTTGAACATTTTCCAAATATATAGGAATAAATATAGGACATGGCATGTGTTCCCTATGCAAGTGCAGTTCGTATTCTAATGTATGCGATGGTTTGCACTCGACCAAACATTTCCCATGTAGTGGGAGTGTTGAGAAGGTACATGTTGGCACCTAGAAAGGAGCACTGGACAACTGTCAAGAGAGTATTCAGGTACTTGTGTGGCACAAAGGACTATGCTATATGCTACCAAGGAAGACATGAAGATGACAATGGTAAATTAGATGTACATGGCTTTGTCGACGTCGAATGAGCTGGAGATCTGGATCAACAGAGGTCGACCAACGAATATGTATTCAAGATGTTTGATGGAGCAATACGCTGGATGAGTAAGCGACATGCGGTCATGGCCTTATCGACAACGAAAGTTGAATACATGGAAGCCACTCATGGAAGCAAAGAAGCAATATGGCTTCAAAGGTTGTGTTGAGGAATCAAGTTTGAGAAGAGAGCTATGAAGGTAAGTTGTGACAACAAAAGTGCAATATTTATGGCAATTACCACTACTTATCATTCAAACACTAAGAACATTGATGTGCAATACCATTTTGTAAGAGACATGGTGGAAAGTAACAAGGTGCTACTGGAGAAAGTAGACACGTTAGAAAACATTGAAGACCCCTTGACCAAGTATGTGACTGTTGTCAAATTCTCTTGGTGCAAAGAGGCAATGGGCATCGTTGCCTTAGGTATGTGAGCGGAAGCTCAGGAATCTCTTGTTTCAGCAAAGAAGACAACAAGTGGGAGAATGTTGGGTTGTTATATTCTTTGCAGTGAAAGTCTATTCGAGGTGAATTGAATGAAGGTCGAAGTTGAGGTAGATCGACAACATCGACAACAAGTCGAATTCGAGGTGGACCGATAGCAGGTCGAAGTCGAGGTATATCGATAGCAAGTCGAAGGTTAAGGAAGTCGACCAGGTAAAGTCGAATTCAAAGATATCGACGACAAGTCAACCGACAAGAGGTTGAAGTGCAGGCATGAGACGACTAACTAAATATCGAATGAAGGTCAACTGGTATTTGACTAGTCAACCCAACTTGGAGTTGACTGGTAAACCCGACTTGGAGTCGACTATAATAGAATACTGGGTTTGCGGGATTTGTAGCCAATGATATGCATAGATCTGTAACCATTTTTTGGGCGCCAATCTTTAGGGTTTTCCTTGTTGTAAAGACTATAAAGAGGCATGTTCTAAGGCCGTAAAGGTTGTTGTTGTAAGGTAATGTTGTAATACACTTGTGTAGGTTAATTCATGTGTAGTTGTAGGTTGTTGGTCATGCATATGTAAGCCGAATTGGCTATAGGGTTGTTCTTGTTTGTGCAAGAGGGTATGATGTCGATTATGTCTTAGGTGTGTACCAAGGTTAGATATGTAACCTTTTATTCTGAATGAATAAGACAACAAGAGAGCAGAACTCTCAAAGGAATGTTGGTTTTCCTGGTTAACGGTTTCCAAGGTAAAATCTCGATGTACTGTGTTATTGCTTGTGTCATTTTCTTTCTTGATTAAATTATTCTTCTCTTCTGCTAGGATTAGTGTGGAAATGTCCTGCATTTCCTCACAATTATGCCAAAATGTCACCCCTAGAGGGCATGGCGTCATCATTTGAGCTTTATTCTTCTGTAAATTTGAATTTTAATTTGTAAAAGAGAAATTTGAGAAGGTCAGCCTCCCTAATTTTTGTTTTACCTTGAGTATATGGAAAAATTGTTTTTACAAGGTCTTGTATAAATAAAGGCCTTGTCACTTTCATTGTAGACAAATCACACTGGAGAATTACATAAGTGTTGTCTGAAATTTTTGCCCTACTTGGGAAAATTGCATATCTCTCTTTGTCTCTTATGATTTGTGGATGTTATTGCTTGTCTCTTGGAGAAATAAGCTAGGTGCTATCTCTTGTATGCTTTGTTCCTGCTCTTGTGGTTGAATATTCTTGGTAGAGAAGGGTTTTACTTGTTATCTATTGGAATTGTTAAGTAATTTCCTGCATATCGTTGTTGTTTCTTCTTGTTTCATGGTTATTATTTTCTAAACCCTTGGAGGAGTATAAGGGCATACACCCTCCACCAAGATCTATCACTTTTTCATTAAATTAGTTATTGCTAAGGTTGTTAGGAGGAGTAAAAGGATTGCACCCTCCTAGATTTACCATGCTAGATGTGTTTTCTCTAGGGAGTAAAAAGGCTTATGTTAAAATATTGTGTAATTGCAAAGAATATTCTTATCCCCTTTTGTGGATAAAGATAAAATATATTTATTATTGATTAGATCAATCCCCTTTTGTGGATTGATCATGTCGGGCATTGTAATTGACCAAATCCCCTTTTGCGGATTGGTCAAACCCTAATTGTAATAGGCTAAATGAAAAGACGGCCCCATAATATATTAAAGTGGTTATAACCACCCAGAATGAGAAGTTGGCTCTACCAGTGAAAAGACACATGTTCAACACCTGCCAGATTGTATAAATAAGAGAGGTCGGTGCCTCATTTAGACACACTCAGCTCACTCATCTAGTGCGCAAGTATTGAAGGAAGTTGCAGTTACCAATTGCCGAAAGAAGGAAGAGAGAGAGAGGCACATCCCTAGGAGAGGAATTTATGTGTTGTCTGGTTCATTATCTTGGCATTGTATTGGCTATCTATATTAAGGAAGTTTTGTTGGGTTTTCTTCCCCTTGAGGGTTTCCCAGAATAAATTCTTATGTACTCTTCTGATTGTGTGTCTCTCAGTGATCCTGCCTATGCTATTGTTACCTAGTAAATAGAAAGGTAACCTAATAATAGCATAAACTTTAACATGGTATCAGATCCAAGCTGAAGAGAGCATCTTTCACAGGAAAAAGAAAAAACGTCACTGTTGTCGTACATGAAAAATAGGGCTTTTTATTGAAGAAGATTTTCAGCCTCAAATACATCTAGAAAGGTGTGCCCTACCTCAAGGAACATTTTGGCATCTTCAACGCACTTTTTCAGTGGCTATATCTCACGGAAAGTGAAACCCTAGTTTTCACAAAGTACCAGAAGTACCAGAGAACCAGAGTAACAGAAGTACCAGAAGTACCAGAAAACCAGAGTACCAGAAGTACCAAAAAACTAGAAGTACCAGAAAACTAGAGTAACAGAAGTACCAGAAGTACCAGAAAACCAGAGTACCAGAAGTACCAAAAAAATAGAAGTACCAAAAAACCAGAAGCACCAGTCCAGAAATCCGCAGATCAAGTTTGGAGGGGTAAAAGTTGGATTTTCTGAAATCTAAACACACCGGGCTACTCACCTCAGTCCAGCGCATCTTTTGGTGAGTTCGGTTTTTAGATCTAAGTAATTTGATTTTTTTATTATTTCTATAGCCCAGAGGGCTAGGGTTTCTTCTACAAGAAAGAATGGCTACCAACATGAGGGTAGAAGATAGGCTAGAAGGATATAGAAACTTCAGAACTTGGAAGTATAGGTTGCAGATCATTCTAGACGAGAATGATCTCATAGAACATGTTACAGTGGGTGTACCTGTACCAGAACCAGATGAAGAAGAGAAAAAGACTAAGAATAAGAAGAATGAAAAGAAAGAAAAGAGAACCGTGTCAGATTTAGTAAAAGATCACTTGATCCCTCGTATATCCGAACTAAGGAAAATGTATGAAGCACTCAACAGATTATATGAAAGCAAAGACATTAGCCGGAATCTTACCTTAAGAAATCAACTTCGTAATATGAAGATAGACAACTCAGAATATGTCACATCCTACCTTACGAGAGTTTCTCAGATCAGAGATCAGCTTGCAGCTATTGGAGATGTCATTAGTGACAAAGATCTTGTAACCACAACCCTAAATGGGTTTCCAACATTTTGGATTCCTTTTGTACAAGGAGTGTGTGCAAGAAGCAAGTTACCCAAGTCTGATAAGTTATGGGCAGATTGCACACACGAAGAATCTAGACTTGCAGAACAACAGAAGAGATTAATTGTCGCTGAAGAGGAATCTCTTACAACTCAAAAGAACAAAAGAAGTTCCTTCAGGAAGAACAATAAAGAAGCCAACTCTGTAAGAGCTCCAAATAAGAAGAAATATGTTTCAAAGATCATATGCTACAACTGTCAAAACTTAGGACACTTTTCCTATGACTGTCCTCAAGGAAAAGGAAAAAGAAAGTATCAAGCACATGTGGCAGAAGAAGAGGAATCTCCTCCCTCAACGAAATCTCTAGCAGAAATTAAGGATTATGTACTTTAAGTTGAAGATAGTTAATCTGAAGAAATAAAGCAAATGGTGGAGTCCRTAGAGCCTCCCCACACAAAAACAAAAGATAAGTATTCATGTTTATTTTTAGTATCTTGTTTACTTTAATACCTTCTCATTACAAGTTAGTTTTTTGTGAGAATGTTAATTAACCTCGTTTTATTTCAGTGTCTATGCAGACTTATCAAAGAAAAGGATAAAGAAAGAGATAAAATATTTATTTCAGGTATGATCACTCATGAGAGTGACAAAGAAAACATATTGTAAGTAATTTTACAAGTCTCGGAAGAAAGATCTTATGTCGTGACTTGCAGAAGTTAGACAGCACGAGAAGGACGTATGATATGATGACAATCACTAAAGACCAAACAATATCCAGTATTTATATAGGAGCAGGAGGCTCCTAAAGATGCAGAGCAGAAATATTTAAGATGAATAAAAAGATGGATACTTAGATATAGTTGATGAGATGCGGGTAACTAGCGGTTGCTCTAGTACCGTTCTTATAGATGCAGAGGGAGCAAGTTGATCCAGTATGAAGACAGAAAGAAACAAATATGTGAGCTCAAGAAGGCACCCAAGATATTACAGAAGAGAACTTCAAGGATGATGATTAGAAACTATCAGTTTGGTGCAAGAGGGAGCTATGTCTCCGAGTTCGAAATGGAAAAACTAATAGAATATTTTATGTGTGAAGAGAAGACATTTTCTGTGTGAAGATGAGAAAGAAGTAACTTATGTGTAAAGACGAAAGAAAGAAAGAGTATCTTTTGCGCGAAGATAAAGAGAACAAAACTTCCGATGATTTATAGATATGCTAGTCAATGACCATGATGTCAGATGACCAATTGGATTATATTGATGCCTCCTGTTATCCAGTTGATGATGTTACCCAGTTGATGATGTTATCCAGTGGATGTTGCTTCCTAGTTGATGTTGACATCCAGTGACCTGTCAAAAGATAAAGAATATCCTTCTTGTTAAGAGGGAGTGTTAAAATATTGTGTAACTGCAAAGAATATTCTTATCTCCTTTTGTGGATAAAGATAAAATATATTTATTATTGATTAGATCAATCCCCTTTTGTGGATTGATCATGTCGGGCATTGTAATTGACCAAATCCCATTTTGCGGATTGGTCAAACCCTAATTGTAATAGGCTAAATGAAAAGACGGCCCCAGAATATATTAAAGTGGTTATAACCACCTAGAATGAGAAGTCGACCCAGCTAGAATATATTAAAGTGGTTATAACCACCCAGAATGAGAAGTCGGCCCTGCCAGTGAAAAGACACTTGTTCAAAACCTGCCAGATTGTATAAATAAGAGAGGCTAGCGCTTCATTTAGACACACACTCAGCTCACTCATCTAGTGCGAAAGTATTGAAGGAAGCTGCAATTACCAGTTGCCGGAAGAAGGAAGAGAGAGAGAGGCGCATCCCTGGAAGAGGAAATTCTATGTTGTCTGGTTCATTCTCTTGGCACTGTATTGGCTATCTATATTAAGGAAGTTTTGTTGGGTTTTCATCCCCTTGAGGGTTTCCCAGGATAAATGCTTGTGTACTCTTGTGATTGTGTTTCTCTCAATGATCCTGTCTATGCTATTGTTATCTAGTAAATAGAAAGGTAACCTAATAATAGCAGAAACTTTAACAACTTACACCCCTAGAGAGGTAACAAACCCAACTCTTACACAACAGACTCCATAACCCAATCGATAAAGCACTAATCTACTTGCAGTGGAGATATAAAATCATTGCATTCGTATACGTGAATTGTTGAGATATTGCAATTGTATGAGTTGGAATTGGTTCTACATGCTATAAGCTTTCATGTGACCTAGGGACATATTTATTAGCCTACTATTTTTTTTTTTTTTACAAACTACGGCTACAACCATTAGGGATGCAAAAAACTCTCTCTTTCATTTATTTCTCTCTAATCTACCACTAAAATTTACTAGTGATCCTAGAGCCTAGATTATCATTCTAGTGCTTATTGGCTATCATTTGGATGCACTACTTTGGGCATGTAGATTCATGTAGACTGTTATCCCCGATATCTAGGGATAGCTAGGAGATCATGTCTCGAGGCCCACAAGACCTAGACATGGAGTACCGAGAGCGGGATTGACTTGAGCATGGCCCTGGAGGGCCCATCTCTCTTCTTCTTCGTCAGATTTGTCCTGTCAGCAGTAGCAGTTTCCATCACCACCGGCCTGGGCTTGCATCGGAGAAGACTCTTGCTCCATGAGGTAATTGGTCTGAGGTATCATGGTATGTGTCATATTTGATCGTTATGACCTTCTCATATGTGCATTAGGTTCCTTTCATTTCTGATGACTGCTTGGATCTTACACTAATCCACTTGACCATTGTTGAGGTGATTGATTGGGTAACTTA
>ML789802.1:298713-310758 GCA_009831015.1 Picea engelmannii
TATTATTAAACATATGCATAAAACCCCTAATATATCAGTCAGTAGCTCAAAGACATTACAAAAACCTGCAATACAAGATTGGAGAAAAAGACAAGACATCCTATTGGGTTAGTATCCACAAGAAAAGAAAAGTTTCCAGGAGGATTTCATCCAAGCCATGTAAGTGAGGTGATGTGGCTAGGGGATGTCCAGACATGTGGGTGCAGTGAGAGCCAAGGATGCATAATGTTATCTATGGGTGCCTTTGTAGAAGGTGAGTTGTACATGTCATGGATGCAATTTTTTATGCCCATTCTTGGCTTTATTATTTTATTTGTTTTTTCTTCTTCTTTTTCTTTTTATTCAAGAGCTAACCAGAGGACACTGCCTTGGCATGGTGACCAGAGCTGACAATGTTACCCACAAGTACTTTCACAGAGATGAGAAGGTTGGCACATGATGAGACCCCCTTTCCCTTGGCCATGCAACCAAAGGTCACCGCCCTAGCGTGGTAACCAGATGGTGGCAATGTCATACTGTTAGGTACCCATGAACCTAATAGGTTGGCTCGTGATGAGACCCCCTATCCTTTGACTAGGTCTTGTTTGTTATTTTTCGGGTCCCTCTTGTTTCTTGCTGAGAGACCTTTTATTGCCTTCTTGGGGATCCCTGGGCGAATCATCTCGAGGTTTCATTTTTAGTCTTTTGTCTTTTACCAGCGGCTTTTACCTTCTAGGCCTTTAGCCTCTTCGAGACAAGGTGCAATCCTACAAATAGGTCAACCCAATGCCCGAACAAGGGGAATGGGATAAATGAGTCGGAGATAAAATGAAACAATGGTGTTATGATGGGAGTGGACGATGGCCTTTCAGAAATCCCCCTAGTGGCAAACCAAGACCTATGGGCACAGGCTTGCTAGGGCACCCTATCAATTTCCCCAAGCATGGTGAAGTGGGCTAATGTAAGATCCAAGCAGTTGTTAGAGATAAAAAGAATCATATGCATATATTTAAAGGTTTCAATGATCAAAAGTGACACATACCATGATACCTGGACCAATTACCTCATGGAGCAAGAACCTCTTCTGATACAAGACCAAGCCGATGGTGATGGATGTTGCTGCTACTGACAAGACAAAGTTGATGGAAGAAGAAAAGGATGGGCCCTCCAGGGCCATGCTCAGGTCAATCCTACTCTCGGTACTCCATGTCGAGGACCTGTGGGCCTCGAGACATGATCTCCTAGTTATCCCTAAAAGTCGGGGATAACAGGGAGCATGTACAACACTTATTACAAGGACATGAGCCATCATTATTACAAAATCAAGTTTGAGTTCTTCAAATGGATAATCTTGTCTAGAATGAACAAAAAATTCAACCGTTAATAATCGAGACTCCATAGCATTATGAGAAAGCTAATAAAAGAATATATCCAGAGTCATCACAAACTATTTCTAATATGGAGGAAGATGAACACCAAAGTAAAAGACAGAAGACAAAGGATCAAGAACAAGGAAAAGGTAAATTAATAGAGATTCCAAAGGATATTCCTACATCAAGAGAGAGTGTATTTCTTGTAGAGCATATCCCTTTAGCTATTATAGAAAGTTCAAATACCCATGAAGGATAAGAAAACACAACAGATTTGTGACAGAAAAGTCAAAACAATCTCTTTTCTCAGTTTATAGAAATAAAGAATTAGAATATTGAAATAAGGAGAGAGATGTATCGTCAAATTTGGAAGTAGGGATCTTCTCAAACAATTTTTTTTATCAGCATTGTATTTTAAAGAAGGATATTTGAATATGGCCATACTGGAACCTTAAGCTCAAACAGTAAAAAAAACTCAAGATTATAAAGCCGCCAGTTTTAAATTGAAATTAGATGGAATAAATATGGTGGATAAAATGTAGTGTCATATACAGATAGTTGAGATGGTATTTAGAGACTTGTTACAAACCTCAGTTAGTATGGGAAGAATTCAAGCAATGGATAGTAAGATTGAGAAGTGATGGAAGCAGGAGAAGGTAGCCACCAGAACAAAACAGATAAGGATAAATGAATTAGAGCAATGGAGAATAAAATTAGGTGCAGATCCTCATATTGAAAAATCTGTATAGGTTCTGATAAAAAATAAGAACATAGAAATTCAAGTGCTAAAAAATAAGCTTAACATGTCTAATATTGATCATGTACAAACACCATAACTTCAAGCAATGCAACAGGGAAAAGATCGGTTACTACAACAAATGGTTCAAATGAATAATCAGCTTGGTTTGCATCAACAACAAATTGAAACATTAGAAAGGGATAAAAGTGAACTTAAGTGTTTAAAGCCTTCATCAGTTCAATCATGCACATCAAAATATCCTTCAGAAGAATTGGTAAAGGCGTTATATGATTTAAATATTAAGGAAATTGAAATTGACGATCTGAAAATAATGATAACCTGTAAAAATGATGAAATTGATATTTTGAAAGATCAGTTGAAAGAAAAAGATGGAGTCATTGATAAATATCAGAAACTCAAAGCAAAGTTGCAAAAAGATTCAGAGCAAGTTCAAGGTAAGCTAACTTGTAAACCATATTTAATTGGAGCAAGACATATTATTTGGGAATATATCATCTCAGGGATACTTAAATCATGGAATTCTTTCACATTGGTGGTTGATGAGTCTAGCTTGGATTCACAAGCTTAGCAGAATATAAATACAATCCTAGAAGAACTGAGTGATAAACGATGGGTGGTTAACAATTTTATAAAAAACCTTAACTCTAAGACTTGGAACCAGTTGAAGACTTTTAGTGTAAATTATTATACTTATCTAATTATGAATGCTACAAAGGTATTAACACAGAAGAATTTGGTTTGGGAAGCTCAAAATAAATGTAGTTCAATTCATAGAAGTACTAAAACCTTCACGAAAAGATACAAGGAATTAGTTGAAATGGGACTACCTTCATGTTGGGATAAAAATGAAAATGTTATTCAGCATGAAGCATATAAAGATATGCAAATTAAAGTAAGGGATGATATAACCAAATTTAAAGATATGGATGGAGTTTTGATAGGTCAAACTATTGCCTGCATGTTAATAGATGATTTTCATTTATGGAAAATCAAAACTTTATTTCCTAATATTCCATCATATGATAGATATACAGAGTTTGATATATCTTTCAGAAAAATGGTTAGTTAAAACTATCCTATAGGTAATCATTGGAGGAATATAGCTCAATATTCCAGGATGGATTGAATAAAACTACTTGTCAGAAAATCAGGGTAGAGTAGATCAAGGTATAAAATAAGAATGTAAATCTGGCAGCAGTTATGATCATAAATTTTTGAGGAATATAGGAACCAATTTTTTGGGGGGGAATTCATGCCTTAAGAATTGCATGAACAACTAATACAATTTGCAAAAGATATGGAATAAAAGCAAAAAGGAGTTCGAGAACAATGGATAGACAATTTTTGGAGGAGAGTGTCATTGTCCCTCAAACAATGATCAAGGTTAAAGCTTCTTAGGATTTGTAAAGAACAAGGATGAGTTGTATTTAATAGTCTTTGAGATTCATTTTTTCAATATGTATCAATCTGTAAACTCTATATGTTATTGTGTCATCTTATGTATCCACATAAAAAAATTTAGTCTATGTATCTAATATTTGACCTACAATTTCCTTCTTGGCTTCATGGTTCATCATTATATTGGCGTACATATAATTTACAAAAAAACAAGTTTAAAGCCTAAAGAAAAAATGCCTAGAACTAGACAATCTCATACCTTGTTAAGAAATTGTGCCAAATGTACTTCGTTCTATATACTGTTTTATATATGCTTGTACTATGTTCTATACATGTTTGTACTATGTTTTTATACTATGTTCTATACATGTTTGTACTATGTTTTTATACTATGTTCTATACATGTTTGTACTATGTTTTTATACTATGTTCTATACATGCATGTATTATGTTCTATAAGGGAAATGGAAACAATGACTTGGTTTTAAAAACAAATATTCAATTGTTTGGTATTTCATCATCACTTGTCCTTCTTGGCTTCATGGTTCATCATTATATTGACATACATAGAATTCACAAAACAAAGCAAGTTTAAAGACTGAAGAAAGAATGCCTAGAACTAGCCAAGCTCATATCTTGTTAACATGTATCCATTCATCATCATTCCACCATTTTGAGCTTACCCTTCTCGACCTAAGTCGTTATTAAACCATATTAATGAGCATTTGGTGAAAGTACTATTTTTCTTTTATTTGCATACAGTTGATAGTTTTTACATGTTAGGACATTTATGGAATAAAAAATGACATTTTTTTTTCTTTGATGAAAATATGGTTTAGATGAGCTTTTTCAGTAGAGGTATGTCTTTAGACAAAGTATGCACATATGAATTATGTTCATAGGAATATGAATGAAAATAAAGGTTGATCTGTTGTATAAGATGGATGTTGACACCATAACTTCAACCAACCTCTATTTAATGACTCTTATTTTTTATCTTTAACATTCATTTTAATATCTCGTTATTATCATATTATAAGGTAACATTTTAATATGTCATGCTTCGTATATTGTGGCAGGGTGATCGTAGAAAGGCACCGACCTTGGAGTAAGTAAAGGACTAACAATATCCATATACATTTAAAGTGAACTTTATTATTGTTTTAAAATTGAATCAACTTGTTTTTTTGTTGATGTATGTAGTTGTCGACACCGGATGTTGACAATGTGGGCAACGATGATGAGTTTTTTGAATCCATGGACTCGATGGAGGCAATTAAAAATGTTGTGAGAAAGGAAAACATGGAACTTATTGCATTGGGTAGGTGTGCACCAATGGAGGAGAACAAACAAAGATGCAAAGTTTTGATGGAAGATATACAACAAGATGTGGTAAGCGCCATCTTTTAAAAATGTTATCCATGCCTACTCCTTATGCTTACTCCTTTGCAAGTGAAATCTTTCAACAATGTTAGCATTTATGTAACTATGGCTAGCTCTAAAATCAATTAAAATTGCTATGGGATGGTTATCAATCTTACCATCCACTTCAATCATGGGAGATTGAAACTCAACTTGCTTGTTGTCCAAGGATGCATAAATCCTTGGCATGTTTCCTCCCATGTCTTCCACTGTTTCAACCTCTTGAATGTTGTGGAGAATCCTCATTCTTTCTCCTCTATGAGGGCAGTCCCTATATAAGTGTTTTCCCTCACACCCCCAACATTGTACAGGTTGCTTCCTTGGCCTTTTCCCAAATGAATTTGCAGTCTTATGCTCATTTTGGGTTGATTGCCCTTGTTGATTTGCTTAGGTTTTGTTCTTGAAAAAGGGTGGATTAAAACCTTTTTGCCTTTGATCATTTTCCCCTTTCATCTTGTCATTCCAAGCCTTTTGGAAAGCTGGACTTCCTCTGCTTTGCTCATAAAGATGGCTTGCTCTCCTTATGGCTTCCTCCAAAGTTTTGGGATTATCATATTGAATCTTGTCACTATAGAAGGAGGGTAACCGACTTAGAAATGTTTTGATTTTGACCTTTTCATCCTTGATGAAGTCAACATACTTCAATTATTCAAAGAACCTCTTTCATATTCGTCCATTGTCATGGTTCCCAACTTGAGTTCCAAGAACTCTTTCATAATAATGCTCACACACATATTTCTCTTGGAAATATCCTTTGAACTTCCTCCATGAGATACTCTTCTCATCAAGGTTCTTGGATTGCTTAAATTGATCCCACCACATGGTTGCCTTTCCTTGCAAGTGGTAGGTGGAAATTCTAGCTTCTACCCTTGAGGGGTAATCATGCAGCTGGAAATACTTCTTCATTTCCAACAGTCGGGCCTCGACCTTTCCCCCCTTCCTATGCTCACCATTAAAAGTTGGTGGCTTGATCTTCCTAAGTTCACCTTACAATATGCATGTCGCGAGCCTTCTCCTTTACCTCTAGACATGAGACACACTTGGGCTACTCCCTGGCCTTAAACTTGCATGAGTTCTTCTTGTGGATTTCTTGAGAGAATGATGGTGCCTACTCATGCTTCTTGAATGCCTATCATTTCTATGATCATCCCTTTTGCTTTGGGAACTGGATGTTGACGCTTGTCTAAGACTAGTTGCTTTCTTGGTGCCAGAGTCTTTGTTGACTTGCTTATGAAACACATTTAGACTCTGAATTATCTCTTCCTAAGCCTTCATAATCCTTTCATTATCAACTCTATAGCTTTGCACTTCCCTATGCACACTTCTCATAATTACAGGCTCTTGCTGATCTCTTCTTCCATTTGACTCTGTCTCAACATTCCCCATGCTGACATGCAGACCTATGATCTTTTCCTCATTGTTGTAAGATCCCTAAGCATCTTCCATAACTCAAGTCCTCATATAAGAACCAAATTTGCTTTCCTGTACCTCTAATTATGCAAGAAATGTGCATGTAATAATTATTGTTAGAACATGCATAGTATAAAACATGTCATCAATTAGAATACAAGTCATTCTTTATCCCAATTTCTAAAGGACACAATAAACCAAATCAAAATTTGATTCCTTGGATTCATTCCTCTCTGAAACAAATTTTCAATGGTTGTACTCATGCCTCAATATGACTTATGAGCAAAAAGTTACAACATTTACATGCTGCAATTTCCACTATTTTACTGCTACAAAAATATATTTATTAATTTATAAGAATTTTTATCATACGATTCAAAATTTTGGGTTGACATATGTCTTCTACTCCTCAATACCTTTCAAACTACTATTCTCTTTCTCAAATCCGAGCTTCGAGCTTAAAGTTATGGTTCAAAGAAGTTTAGGTTGTTTTACCCAATTTATCCATGTATGCTACATGTGACTTCTTTCATTCCCAACACATTTTTACATACCCAGATCCTAAATCTATCTCCATGGTTGTCTTCTATGGATCATAAGCTTTCCATAAACTAGTCCTATGCCCCAAATGAACTTCTGAGCAAGGAGTTATGCCCTCTTGAAGTAAATTTGTGCCAAAATTTAGGGCCTCGAAATTGCTTGGCAAGTTAATGACCTTCAAAAACCACAATATTTCGCCTAAAAAATTATTGTTTTACTGTGTTAACATCTCTTAAATAGGAACCATTGATCTCCAAATGCGTGGAATCTGAGTTGTTGATCCACACTCCATCGTCCATCGACGATCGACGTTCTCCTTTGGGCGCGCACATCAATTTGCCTAAACTATTGACCCAACCGTCGACTCGTTTCCTTGACAACTGCTTTGCACACAATGCTAAACCGCCGAACCTGACCATCGGTCTTTGGCTGCCGATGATCTCCATTGGCGAATAGAAATCCTCACTTGTTCGACCAATGCCCAACCATCAACCCATCGACTGTTAGCGATCCTCGTTGACTTTCAAAAACACTTCCCTAATTCGGCTGACCCGAACATCATCCACTTATGGGAGAACATGGAAATTGCTGACATGGCATGACACATCATCTTGAGGTGTCGAATTTACTAACGTGGCATGGCACATGAATGTTGATGTGGCATGACACTTCTTCACCCTTTTTTCTTTCATCAACCATTGGTCATTTCTCTGGGATGACCCGAACACCCAGCTGAATTGACCGACACTCGACCATCGACCCATCGGTAAAAATAGACACCTCGCTAATTTGATTGACACCCGACCATCAACCCATTGACCATTAACAACTTTTCTTGCTTGATTCGAAACACTTCGCCAGATTGATCAACGCCCGACCATAAGTCATTGACGATTTCTTTTAGACAAACTAAACTCTTCGCCAATTCAGTCGACCCAACCATCGACCGTTGGCGATTTTTCTTGGTGAAATTCAACATTTAGAATTTTTTCGACATTTTTCCAATTGATCTGGACTATCGATCTCCTAATCGAAATGATTTGAACCATTGATTCGCCAAAATTCGCCCAACTCTACCCACAAACCTTGACCGTCGATCTAATCCATTTCAAAAACCCCCGAAATGAATCCTAGTTGTTAATCGACCCCACCTCCCAACGATCGAAAATTAATCTCGACCATCAATTTATTCTATTTTTCAAATAGTTGAAAACGAATCCTGGCCGTTGATTTGCTCAACCTTCCAAACAACCAAAACCTTATGGATTTTTAAATTTATCATGACGAATCTCGATTGTCGATCTCGAGATCAAAAGCGATCTCAGTCGTCAATTCATAAAACTTCATGTAACTCTACAACAACCATTAAAACTTGAAATTCAACCATTCCAAGAATTCGGCTCTGCAACTTTGCATATTAGCTCCATTAAACCTCTTAAACAACTCTAAGTCATTTGAACTCGAATCTTGCTCACAAATTCAAGGATTTCTTTACAATTTTTCACCATTTTTCCCCAAATTTGTCACAAACACAAACAACAACAACGAATTTTCCAAATTTGCATCCATCTTGGCCCATACAAGCTCGATGTTTAAACTAGACGCTCTAATACCATAATGTAACGTCCCCCAACCCAACCGAGGGACATTCCGGTGCAGAAAACTCACAAAAACTAATTTTTTGGTGACTAAGTAAATTCCTGTAGCTTCCAATTATGATTTACATGCATATTTAATTGATGTTTATTATTATTAATTACATGCATCTACAACCATTTACAACATACATGTATGCAACTAATAAACTTAATTACAACAAAATATACATCATTTCTAAAAACACAGAGTTCATGCACAACAAATAAACTCATAATACACATATGCAAGATATAACACTTATCTTTCAAAATGGATGTGCAACCAATTGATTGGGATGGACGTTCCACCCAACCATAGACCTACTGCTCCAAATCTCAGCAGCAAGTCACCCCCGTGTTGAGGCTAGTAATCCACAAAAGAGGGTGGTCTCTCACTATCCACTCACAACTCATAAACTCAAATCCCATTGATATTATCCTACAACTATCCTAATTTTCCACCACATCTCTTCCTCTTGACCCGCGCAACCCAAGGAATGTACACCTTCACTGATCTCAGTCCCTCGGGCGTCCCATTTGTTTATCAAAGTCTCTTTGACACAGGTGGCTAGGAATCTCTCAGCTGGGAACTCAAGGGAACTTGCTACTAGGAAAAACTACCAGTAAACAACAACAAACACTTGTTGTTTTAGTGCAACCCTCTAAGGAGTTCACTCTTTAGTCCTGAGAACCCAGGTCTTCAATCTTTAGCTCCAAAACGCTCTAGATATGCTCTAACATGCTCTAGAATTCGCTCTCCATGGATGCACTAGCTCCAAGCTCTTTTTCTTGCTCTTTACTTGCTCCTCGTGCACCAAAACTCAATGTGTAAAAATATTGTCCCAATTCATATGAATTTCCTCCCTTTGGCTTGCCTTTATTGACTCACACACTTCCCTAAGCTGATTGTACTCAGCCCCTATGTGCCCAATAACTATGGGATGTGACTTATCACACCCACCCTCTTACATGTATTCAATGATTGGCTTTGGGAACACTCTGAATTTAGAAGGTTCATATATCAATACCAAATTTAGGAAAATGGGTTGAATTAATATACATGGGTAATTCCCCCTTGGACCCCCTCTTGGGTATCTTATGGATTAATTCAACGCCCATCTTCGTCCATGTCCCCTTAGCAGTTGGCATCACATTTTATTATTAAAACATAAAAATACAATTCACATATTACATCGCTTTGGCCGTAGTCATACATTATATCTACATAAGCATTAATTAAACTAAGAATTATAGTGGGGATGTTACAAATTGCAAACATAAAGGACAATCCAAGGATGAAAGTTGGAGAGTGCATATAAAGAACTTTTAGGAGTTGACTGCCACAATGTAGGGAGGAAAGGAGGTATCGACACCTAATGTCATGGTAGAAGGTATTTATTTGATGTCAATTGCCTATCTTAGTCGCACAAAGAGCAAGATACGATTCCCCATTAAGATCTAAATCAATAAGGAGCTTGTGAATGGAATATTTGATAGTAGCAGTGAATGGCATCTTAATTCAAAAGCATTAGTGAATAAACATAACTTCCATATGGTCATGCATCCATAACCCTACTCCTTATTGTGGCTCAGTAAGGACAAGGACTTGCACATCCAATGCAAATACAAAGTGAAGTTTGCTATCTCAACAAAGTATGTAGATGAAGCAGAGTTCTATGTTATTTCATTGGATGAGTGTGGTGTGGTTTGTTGAAATACATACTTGCAACATGGTGATGCAGTGTATCGGTGATGCCTAAACCAACACAAATTAGTCAATGACAACCAAGTTTACTCGATGACAATGCATAATGACCAAAGAAAGAGTAGAGAGTGACACTCTCCAATCAATACTGGGACCCCAAGGTTGTTTTGTGTGCCTATCCAACGTGACAAGAAAAGTGAAAAAAACATAAGCAGTTGGACAAGATATTGTAAGGTTATTCCAAGTTGTTGAAAATTGCTTGGATTTCCTCCCACCACACAATTGAGTACTCCATTGCCTTGAAATAAGGAGTTTTTCTAGCAAATGAGGCTTTGCAAAATTCTTTATTATTGGAAAATGAGGTAAACATAAGCAAATTCAAGGGTTGGTTGACAAGGATCACATTTGACCCAACTCATTGCCTTGTGAATTTGCCACTATTCTAGTCTTAGGAGAATGTGTGTAGACTATCAACTCTTGAACACAATCATCATTAAGAATCAATATCCACTTTTTTGCATCAATGACTTGTTAAGTCAACTTTAGGGAGCCAAGTACTTCAACAATATCTATTTGAAGTTCAATAGTAATCAAAACAATATTGAGTTAGAAGATACATAGAAGTCAACCTTTAGCGATCGTTGATGATGTTGTTTGGTCATATTAATGCCCCTATGATGTTCATGGGGATGGTGAATGGAGTGTTAAGGCCATATCTTCACTCTTTTGTGATTGTGTCCTTGGAGGACATACATGTTTTTAGTGAAATTTGAGAGGACAATTTGAAGGACTCAAGCGAGGTATTTGAAACATTGTCATAAGAGGACCTACTCGTGAAAATGAAGAAGTATAGTTTTGCATAGATAAAACTTGTCTAGATTCAATTACGTGTGAAGTAAGATGGACTTGGTATTGACACAACAATATTTCAAAATTTGTCAACTAGCTACCATTGTAGAGCATCCATGTCCAACAAAGCTTCACGAGAATGCAAAACTATCTCATAATGTTTGTCATGCAATTGTCCCATACCATGTGACATTTTAATGCATTGAACCACGACCAAGTTCATTTTAGTTGGGGCACAACACAATAAGATGAATTCAAAGAGATCAAGAATTAAGTTATGATTGCTTGTATTCTCACCTCACCTAACACTTGAAAAGCCTTTGAGATTGCAATGATTTTCTTTGGGCATGCAATGGGGTGCCATATTGATGCAACATGGGAGACTCACTATGTACCACTCTAAAATTTTGGCAAGCACTAATCTAAACTATTTACTATGTGATCAAGAGATGTCCATGTTGATTCAAGCAATAAAGTGTTGGTATCAATAGACACTTGCTAAAGAGTGTCATCCACGACTGTTAGATTTTCAATGAGCTATGGCTCTTGTATCTTCTTTAAATTTTTTGTTTAACTATTACTTGAACCATAACTACTGCAACAAACCAAGATCAAAAGAAGAATAACCATGCAAAAGAACACAAGAAGTATCCTGGGAAACTGATCCGGATTTATGTAGGAACACAATGAAATACAGAAATACACATAAACGCAGAGATGCAGCAGAAATAAGACTTCATTTCATTAATAACAAATGACTGAAATATGCTTACAGACAGAATGGAAATAAACTAGCTAGGGCGCTGGTAGCTTATCTCTGAGAAGAGATGAGGGCGCTGGTAGCTTATCTCTGAGAAGAGATGTGGCTGCTACTCGCATCCGTGAGAAGATGATTATAATGAGGCTCTAGAGGCCTTTTTACAATAGACGAGAATGCCAAAAGTCATATACATCCAAAAACCTAACCCTAGGAGA
>ML789802.1:310808-321390 GCA_009831015.1 Picea engelmannii
ATTTAGGCCCTCAAAATGGCCCCGGAAGTTAAAACCTGCTAAAAATAGTAAATTGCCAAAATTGCCAGAAAACTGTTTTGAGCCAGTCGAAAAAGGTGGGTGGCCACCGATATCCACCTGGATCAGAAACCCTTCTCAACAAGAGAAGAAAACCCAACCAATCCTTTGCTATATTCCTCAAGAGAAAGACCTCCCACACCATCACCAAACCTAGCACACAAGAGAGTGTTGTAATTCTCATAGCTTCATACCACAACTTTTGAAATCATGAGATGACACAATGATAAGTGTGTTTCCTCAATGGGGATTCACCTTTATTTATATAAGACTTGTCAAATCAAATGATGTGTCTTTTGGCACAACAGGGCTGACCTCAATAACTCAAAATATAATTAATAATTACCATATTAATTACCTTTTATATTAATTATCTTTTACATTAAGGTGGGGCCGACTTGTATCCTTTACATTACAATTAGGGTTATAGGCATGCCTGACTCTTGAACAATATAGAAAGGGATCTCATACACCCACTAGTGCTCAAGCACTAGGGGCACATCCATAGGGATGTCCATATCTTTGGCTCACTGCATTACACAAAAGAACCACTCTCATTGGTGCTCGACCACTAGGATCACGTTCACTTGTTCTCGTCCACAAGCACGTCCACTCAACATATCTTCTTTCCCATTGCATTACACAGGAGAGTCATTTGGAGTTCATCATCAACTCTCTGCTCGGAGGAGGCTAATACATCATCTTCATCTCTGTCTCATGACTATGCACCCAACACTTTGGGATTTCACACTTTCATCTTGTGCTCAACCACATGCATGTCCAACTATGCAGATCTCCCTTCTCACTGCGTTACACAGAAGACTCATTTGGAGTTCTTCTCAACTCTCTGTAAGGAGGAGGCTATCACTACGTTCCAGATCTGTCTCAGATATGAACCACACACCCATCTTAGGGTCTCTCTCTCAGGTTTGTGTCATGGAGGATGTCTCACGCAGTTGTAACCATCAACACTCCCTCTTAGCTAGGGAGGCATTCTCCATCAGGCCAAGTCTTGCATGAAAGTATTCAAACTTTGTCCTGGCTATAATCATCAACACTCCCTCTCAATCAGGGAGTTAATCTCCACCAAGCTAGTTTCTCCCATAAGTACTCGAACTTCGTTTTTGGCAAGCGGTTTGGTGAAGATATCTGCAATCTGCTCATGTGTAGGAAGATACTGCACGTGTACTACTTTGCTCTACAACATGTCTCTGATATAATGTTATTTTATCTCAATGTGTTTCGATCTATCATGAAACATGTGACTCTCGAAGAACTTTACACACAGCTTTGGTTATCTTCATAGAATCCATATCATAATCAAGTAAATCTGTCATAAGCTTGTGAAGCCACACTGCTTCGCACACTCAATGCTATATACTCTGCTCTTGTGGTACTCAAAGCCACAAATCTTTATTTCCTATTGCACCAAGAAACCATGGCAAACTTCACGATAAAACAACAACTGGATGTGCTCTTCCAGTCCACTGTACTCTCTGCTCAATTTGTATCGACATATCCCTGCAAACTCAAGTTCACACTAGAGGCATATCTCATGCCATATCCAACTGTTACTTGTATATATCTCAATACATGATTTACTGTTATCCAGTGAGTCTATCTCGACTAACTCATGGATTGACTACGCACATTCACTGCATAGCATATATCAGGTCTGGTGTTAACCAGATACATCAATCATCCAATCAGTTGTCGGTACACATGTGGATCAATCTCATATGAATCATCATCATTTATTCTTTCGTCAAATCTATCACCATCGGTGTAGATATGGATTTGTATTCTGTCAAACTGAACTTCTTTAATATTCACTGTATATTTTCCTTGACTTAGGAAAATCTCATTAGTCCTATGTTATACTTCTTGTCCCAAGAAGTAGTGCATCATACCTAGATTCTTCATCTCGAAATCAGAGGTTGAGGCTTGCTTGTATTGAACAACACGGTTTCCTGAATAAGTCATCAAAATCAGGCTTTTGTCACCAATAATGTAATAGTATAGATTTGGATCAACAATACTCTTGCTGAAACCCCAAACTCATCAAGAATCCATCTATCTGATGTAGTTTCCAACTCATGGATGGTAGTACAGATGGGAGTGCATCGGGCTACTGGATCAATATGTCTCATCATTATTCACTCCCTCTGCTTGTGAGAATCCTCTGACTACAAATCTCGTTTTGTATTTCTTGATACTTCCATCAACTGCATGTCTTTCTGCTTCTTGCAGAGTTTGTCAAGCCCAAATAGGCCTTTTATGGCCTACTGCAAAGTTCCTGGGAATATCAACTGAAACAAATGTATCAATGGCTATCTCCCTCTGGACCGTTGAAGAGGAAGAAGATAATGCCTCTCTTCCTTAATTGGTTTGACTCCCTCTGAGTCAAGTGACTCCCTCTGAAGTCTAAAGGATAAGCATATTCCTTTGTTGTTAACCTGTCTGGAACAAGAAAACAAACAAAAAAAAACAAGACAATAATATCTCCTAGTGGAGATTCATGAGTACATCTCTAGAATCAAAACATTTTAAAGACTGTTGTCACAGCTACAACACCTGCTTGTAATGTAGAAACCTTAGAAATGTAGGTTACAGTCATGATAAATAAAACAATCAAACCTGGAGTCTTTACTTCCAGTGTGTTGTCCTTCTGAATGCACTGAGACTTCTCTAGGTCCATGGTTTGCACCAGAGATTTCCTTGTCCTGCAAGTATCCTTATGACAATGATGCAAGCAATATATATATACAAGTGCATACCAAAGAGTGTACACTAATGGAGGTTCTGCTTATTTGTCTTGTAGCCACCTTGTACTATCCAAGTCTCTGCATCAACCTTGTGGCTGTTGTAGCTGGGATGGCCATGTACTATGGTCTAGTAGGAACTTTTTGCATGCTCAAGACAGACCTCAGACTTGGTCCTTCTATACCTCAGAGACTCCATCAGATTCTATTGACTGAAAGTCTAGAGTCTACTCCATGTTTTTTTTTTTTTTAATCATCAATGTCAGTGAAGGTCTACTATAGTTGACTATGGACATTATCCCCTTTCTTGGAAGTCTTTTATTTTCTCATCCTTTAATTTATGGGCTTGAGTTACCCTTGTCGCTCATCATGTATTTTGTACCACTCTGGAGTAAACAAATGGACAAACCAAGAGAGGAATGCATCTCATTCCCAACCTCTACTTGAAACCCATCAAAAGTATGAATGAATTGTATGGTAAGTTGAGGGTCTGTTTTGCTAATTTTTTAAAAAATGAAGCCAACCTGTTTTGGCAAAGATACCAACGACATGAATTTTTGTTGTACAATGGCATCACTTCCACATAATTTCAGCCTCAATTCTTTTGGGATGACATTTCGACCTCAACATTAATCTTTTTGAACCAGTAGTAGGTGCTACAGAACTTAGTGGCTTACTATCCCATGTTTTGCTGTAACAATCTCATCTCCACATAATTTTAGAATGGGGTTCGACCCTTTCTCTCTAGGCTGCGACAGCCTTAGAGGCCTGCGATCACCTTATTTGGACAACCTGATTTACACCTGTAATGATCCCAAGACTGAGGCTTCTCCTCCTCCTTGTTGTCATGGACTCTCAAGGACCCGTGCAACCTCCAACTATCCCATCTCTCTACTGTCCACCTGCAACAACCTATTCTTCTTACCCAACAGACTTCTAAGTCTTTTTGCAGCCTGCGGATGCCTTTCCTAGGTAGGCCAAGCTCTTCTGGGGTTTGTGGCTAGACTCCCTTGTGCAGGTCAAGTTCCTCCTGCAAATATCCTTATGACAATGGTGCAAACAATATATATATATATATATACATACATACAAGTGCATACCTGAGAATGTACACCAATGGAGGTTCTGCTTGTTTGTCGTGTAGCCACCTTGTACTATCCAAGTCTCTGCATCAACCTTGTGGCTACTGTAGATGGGATGGCCATGTACTATGGTCTAGTAGGAACTTTTTGCATGCTCAAGACATACCTCAGACTTGGTCCTTCTATACCTCAGAGACTCCTTCAGATTCTATTGACTGAAAGTCTGGAGTCTACTCCATGTTTTTTTTTTGAATCATCAATGTCAGTGAAGGTCTGCTCTAGTTGACTATGGACATTATCCCCTTTCTCGGAAGTCTTTTATTTTCTCATCCTTTAATTTATGGGCCCGAGTTACCCTTGTCTCTCATCATGTATTTTGTACCACTCTGGAGTAAACAAATGGACAAACCAAGAGAGGAATGCATCTCATTCCCAACCTCTACTTGAAACCCATCAAAAGTATGAATGAATCGTATGGTAAGTTGAGGGTTTGTTTTGCTAATCTTTTTAAAAATAAAGCCAACCTATTATGGCAAAGATACCAATGACATGAGTTTTTGTTGTACAATGGCATCACTTCCACATAATTTCAGCCTCAATTATTTTGGGAGGACAATTCAACCTCAACATTAATATTTTTGAAGCAGTAGTAGGTGCTACAAAACTTAGTGGCTTACTATCCCATGTTTTGCTGTAACAATCTCATCTCCACAAAATTTTAGAAGGGGGTTCGACCCTTTCTCTCTAGGCTACGACAGCCTTAGAGGCCTGCGACCACCTTATTTGGACAACCTGATTTACACCTGTAATGATCCCAAGACTGAGGTTGCTCCTCCTCCTTGTTGTCCTGGACTCTCAAGGACTTGTGCAACCTCCAACTGTACCATCTCTCTACTGTCCACCTGCAACAACCTATTCTTCTTGCCCAACAGACTTCTAAGTCTTTTTGCAGCCCGCAGATGCCTTTCCTAGGCAGGCCAAGCTCTTCTAGGGTCTGTGGCTAGACTCCCTTGGGCAGGTCGAGTTCCCTCTAGGCTATGACTGCCTCTCCTAGGCAGGTCGAGGCTTCTCTTGACCTACTACTGCTCTCCTAACATTAGCTGCAACCCTCCTCTTTACAACACCAAGCTTGTTGTGGGGTCCAACCTCTTTTCCATATACCATGGCTTGCTATTTAAGGGTTTTCTGCAACAGTTTTAAAAGGCCTGTGGCCACCTCAATTTGACAGCCGATCCTCCTCCCCATACACTACATAAAATTTAAAATGAAGCAGTCTCTTCATCATCTATCACAGGAATTTATGAAGCGGTCTCCTCATCATCTACCACAAGAAATTAAGAGGGGTCCGACCCTCTTCTCTTCACACTAATAATAAAGTTTTGGTAGAATTTACTTTCAATTTCTAATGTGCAATGGTCTTCTTCAAGCCTGCTTTGATACCATGTTAGATTTTCAATGAGCTATGGCTCTTGTATCTTCTTTAAATTTTCTGTTTAACTATTACTTGAACCATAACTATTGCAACAAACCAAGATCATAAGAAGAATAACCATGCACAAGAACACAAGAAGTATCTTGGGAAACCCTTCTCAACAAGGGAAGAAAGCCCAACCAATCCTTTGCTATATTCCTCAAGAGAAAAACCTCCCACACCATCACCAAACCTAACACACAAGAGGGTGCTGTAATTCTCATAATTTCAGACCACAACTTCTGAAATCATGAGATGACACAATGATAAGTGTGTTTCCTCAATGGGGATTCACCTTTATTTATATAAGACTTGTCACGTCAAATGATGTGTCTTTTGGCACAATAGGGCCGACCTCAATAACTCAAAATATAATTAATAATTACCATATTAATTATCTTTTACATTAATTATCTTGTACATTAAGGTGGGGTCGACCTATGCCCTTTACATTATAATTAGGGTTATAGGCAGGTCTGACTCTTGAACAATATAACAAGGGATCTCATACACCCACTAGTGCTTAGCCACTAGGGCACATCCATAGGGATGTCCATATCTCTGGCTCACTGCATTACACATAAGAACTACTCTCACTAGTGCTTAGCCACTAGGATCACGTTCACCTGTGCTCGTCCACAGACACGTCCACTCAACATATCTTCTTTCCCACTGCATTACACAAGAGAGTCATTTGGAGTTCATCATCAACTCTCTGCTCAGAGGAGGCTAATACATCATCTTCATATTTGTCTCATGACAATGCACCCAACACTTTGGGATTTCACACGTTCACCTTGTTCTCAGCCATAAACATGTCCAACTTTGTAGATCTCCTTTCTCACTACGTTACACATGAGAATCATTTGGAGTTCTTCTCAACTCTTTGTAAGGAGGAGGCTATCACTATGTTCCAACTCTGTCTCAGATAGGAACCACACACCCATCTCAGGGGCTCTCTCTCAGGTTTGTGTCGTGGAGGATGTCTCATGCAACTGTAATCATCAACAATGACGACCATAAGCCTCTCCACTTTCTCTAAACACATAACAAGATCAAGAATGCACACTGCGTGAAGTGGATTACATATATGCAACAATTCAACATAGTGGTCAAGTACAAAAAATGAAGCACAAATGAAGCATTGAGTTTCCTATCATGACCACCAATAGTTGGATTGACAAAATTTGCACAATTTCAACAGTTCGTTTCAGGGATTTCAATAAAGCTTACATGTAGCATTTATATTTTGCATGCTTCCATGCAATCTTGTAGAACTCAATGACATCCCTCCCATAGGATGAGTTTCACGACTATTTACCAAAGGATGAAATTATATACAAGTTGAACACTATTTTTGTGCCTCAGAAAAATCACCCATTTTAGGTGTTGCACGAGGTGCACCATTCCAATATTTCAAGGCATTTTGGAGTGGAGAAAATGGCCACAAATTTGCATGATTTTTTCCACTAGTTGAAGACAGTGTAGATGGTAGTGAAGTTTGCGAGAATTTGTTGCAACATGGGTGAATTTGTAGTATGAGTTGATAAGGTCCCCAACAATTTTTAAGGAATCAATAATGATATGTTTGATATTTTGGGGAGATTATTGTGAGAGAGGACTCAACACAACAAAGTAATTGGTTTATACATTTCCCTTCTTGAGTGTTATCCTTTGCATAGGTACCTATTTGAATTAAATCTTCCTTCAAATATTTATATTTAAAACGTTTACAAGGCTTTAATATAAAAAAGGTGGGTCACAGATGCAATCTCCACAAGCACAACTCCAAAAGCAAACACTAAGTGGGCTACTTAAGCTAAAATACCCATGAATTAGATGCTAAAAACAAAATACATGTGTTGGCTTAAGCCAAAACCTCCGTAGTTATAATGTCATAAATTTCCTAGAAATCATAGAACTACTACAACAAAAGACAAAGGGCAAGAGCTAGAGTAGAAAACACTAAGAAGCAACCATGCTTGTTGTTGGAGGATGCTAGCCACAATCTTCTAAAGATCAGAGGATTGATGTGAACACGTTGCATTGCTCCCATCCATCATGAGGAGGCTATGGGGTTTAGGCCCTTCACAAATGGCCAAGGTCAGAGTCCATAAGTGCTTCACTGTGTGGTGCACTACCTCTCTACCAATGTGGTGGTGGGGCCCATTGTCCCCTCTGCGCGAGCCTGCAATGGCAAGGAAATAATGTTTAGGTGGCTCTTTGCTCATAATACAACTCTCGCCCACCCCAATATTCTAGATGCTGCTAGAGGTGCTCCATCTCAACCTAAAACTTTTGACCCTGCATAATTATTTGCAAGGACAAGATGACACCCATTAGAGTGCCATCACACCATGAAAAGGCTTGTGGCGAGGCAACAAAACTAAAAGAAACATCATTTACTTGCTTTTTTAATTGTGGATGCTGATTGCCTAACAAGGCAATGTTCTAGATGAGGGAGGTAGGAAAATACCATCTACAAAAATACTCGACCCAACTTAGGTAGACTTGGCTAGAAGAAAAAATTAGAAAATATGCTTGAGGGTTTTGACTTACCCACATTATGGACAAAGCGAGCTCTGCACAACCAAATATGACAATATCTTATCTATAAGGAAACCCCTTATAATTAAACACCACGTAAACATTGCTTTCTTGAATTCTAACGTCAACATCGAGATAAGTTGACATAACCAAGGTTTTTTTTTTTTTAAATTACCTATTTCTCTACGACAAACACAAGTTAACCTTTCCAACATTCCTTATGCTTCTCTTACCATCACTAGATGGCTTTTCTTTTTCTATGACATGTAAAAGGAGTTTGACCTTTCCAACATTCCTTATGCTTCTCTTACCATCACTAGATGGCTTTTCTTTTTCTATGACATGTAAAAGGAGTTTGAGAAGAACTTGGAAATCATTTTCAAGGCATCTCTCAAATCGTTGATAAGCTATCTTGTTCGAAAGGAGTTTGACAAAAACTTCTTGTTTGCAAGGCATCTCTCTAATCGTTGATAAGCTATAGTTGTTCTCTCACTATGTTTGATCATTAAACAAGTGATACAACATTAAAAAAAGTGAATAACAAAAGACCTCATCAACTTTTATGAATATGATCATTGCATTTAGACGCCTCATAATTTCATATTTCCAAATCACCTTCCACAATTAAAAAAGCAAGTAAATGATAAAATCACATTAATTATATCAAATTGAGCTGCGATGTACTAAAAATACCCACTCCAATGTCACGTTGAACAACCCATAGAACCCACACCGGACATAAAAATTTGCCTCCACAATCTACTTCATACTTTTCCGAAGTCCGCAGCCGTGAGAAATCTCACCTTAAGCCACTGGAAAACCGTAAAAAAGGACGTTCGGAATACAAAACCAAACCGAGAGAGAGAGAGAACAGTACAAATTCAGCGTGGATCGTCTCGGCTGAGCGGATCCACGATGCGCAACTAGAATTCGATCCACAACAGCTTCGAGAATTCACTCCCTTACCAGATCAAGATTCGAACCCGCGACCTCCTCGGTCCCAGATCGATTCGCAAAGCTGAGCTCAGAGGCCTTCAACAATGGCGGACTTCGCAGAGATGGAGAGCAGGGACGGCCTACGGATGACCTGGAACGTGTGGCCGAGCTCCAAGATCGAAGCCAGCAAGTGCGTGATCCCGCTGGCGGCCGTCTACAGCCCGCTCCGCACGGCGCCGGAGATGCCCGTGTTGCCCTACCCTCCTCTCCGCTGCAAATCCTGCCTCTGCATTCTAAACCCTTACAGCCGCGTGGATTACACGGCCAAGATCTGGCTTTGTCCCTTTTGTTACCAGCGGAACCATTTTCCCCAGCACTACGCCATGATCAACGAGAGCAATGTGCCTGCTGAGCTTTTCCCGCAGTATACGACCATTGAGTACGCAATTTCCGGCGAGCGGGCTTCGAATCCGAACCCCGTCTTCCTGTTCGTGCTGGACACCTGCGTGATCGAGGAGGAATTGGGGTACGTGAAATCGGCCCTGCGCCAGGCCATAACTCTGCTGCCGGAGAATGCCCTGGTGGGGTTGATTACGTTCGGGACTCAGGTTCATGTGCACGAGCTGGGGTTTGCGGATCTATTCAAAACGTATGTTTTCAGGGGTTCCAAGGAGATATCGAAAGAACAGATTTTGGATCAGCTGGGGCTTACGGGACCTCGGCCTGGATTTCCGAAGGGAGCGACGGTCGGTGGGATGCAGGGTGGAGGGGTTTTGAATGGTGTCACTGCCGGGGGAATCAATCGGTTCTTGCTTGCGGCATCGGACTGCGAGTACACGCTGAATTCTGTATGTACCTTTGGTCCTTTGAGTGTTTTTGCTTTTGATCTCTGATGGAGTTTGTTTGAATTGGGTGACATTTCATTCATTTTTGGCAACCTGATACTTCGTATCTTGAAAGTGAACATGTTAAGCCATCATTACATCAAAATAGGCTTTCGCCAACCTACCCATGCAAGTAAGGCAATTGCATGAGATCTAGCTCCTCTATTTAGCTTTTTTCATTTTTTTCTTCATGCAGTTAGATGTCTGTGCCCCTTTTAATGTTTTGTTTTGATCTCCAAGGGAGTAGCCGGAATTGTTTATCCAAATAGCAGATCAATCTCTTTTCTTTTGGAGTTTGGCCTATACGTAATTTCATGAAAACCATACCGATCTTGGAAATTTTATAACTGAGCTGTTCAATTGCAGAAACAAGATGTTAAAAATTCAACATCATTCATCCAATTCTCTGAATTTTTATTTTCAACTTTGATTCCAAGAGAAGAGGTCTTATACAGGTAGGTCGCAAAGGACTTTAAAAGTAAACATAGCCTTCAACATAATTGGAAAAAGCCTGAAGTTTATATCACTAAAAGGGATGCAATTGTTATGTCTTAAAATTATACATGTCAAGGCATTGTTACCTTAAAATAGGATATCTTAACCGACCCGTGCAAGTAAGGCAAGTGCATGAGATCTAGCTCCTACACTTTAATTTTCCCAAAATTTACGCCCGTGTTCCTTTGTTCTCGAAATGAGTAGCCTGAATTGTGTATACAGATAGTATAGGAACCTCTCTTTTATTTTGGACTTTGGCCTATACTTATATTCCATGAAAACCATACCAATCTAAGACATTTAATAACTGAGCTGTTCAACTGCAGAAACAAGATGCCAAAAACCCAA
>ML789802.1:364458-377307 GCA_009831015.1 Picea engelmannii
TGTCTGGTTAGGCTGTGAACTAACCTAGATTATTATCATATAGTATTATATTATCTGTCCTGTTTTTGGGGGTCTGGGGGTCTACGTGTCAGTGTTGGACACTCTAATCCTTGTGTCTCAGTTTCAGGTGACTTAGCTTGGTATGTGTACGTTGAAGTGCTGAGTATCTGGTTTTGAAAATGTCTGCTTGATTGTTTTTCAATATTATGTTGTATTGGTTAGTGCAGCTAGAAATGAGCATAATACATGAGTTCATCATTGAAGCTTTTTTTAATGGCTGAGTTGAATATTTTTGGAGGAAGTTATCTTTACTGGTTTAATGATTGTCTTCATTAAACTTCTGCATTTCAGGTTGGGGTCGCTGAAATGAAAGTAGCAGTTGAAAGAACTGGTGGCCTTGTTGTATTAGCAGAAAGTTTTGGTCATTCTGTGTTCAAGGACTCTTTCAAACGTATTTTTGAGGCTGGAAATCAGTCCCTTGGTCTTTCATTCAAGTAAGTACTAGTGGCATTTTGGTCTGGATATTTTATTATTACATTTCTTCCTTCCCATATTTTCCATTCTATACAGACACACATTGGTCTCTTTGTAGGGACATTTTTCTCTAATGATGACAGGTTTCTCTTTTCTTTTAACATCATTTTCAAAAAAGGGAAGATAGATTGGTTTTTCCAAAGCCATTGCTCAACCTTTTTTGCTTTTAGCCTCATAAACTTTGGAATTTCTTCACAATGAGGTGTGCTCATGTCATTATGAGCAGCACAAGGATTTTCACTCACATCCTGAATGTGTCCGAGTCTGAACTAAAATTGGCAATTATATGTTTTCCTCCATCCACCTCAAATGAATGTTGAATTAAGCCAAACTTTCTTGATCTAGCTGATAGGAGGGGTACCCTGCAGATCTGCAGATCCCATTTTAGTTTTCTTTCTCTCAAAACTGCTATTTTACACGGCCCCGTATTTATTTTATTTCTGTATTCTGAGCCTTTATATGTTGTCTGACATCTTATTGAATTGGGCATGTTGAAGGCAACTTCATTCTAGATGACTCTTTCCCATTCTAAATTAGTACACAATTAAGAACATTCTGGCAGAGGTTCCCACTTTTTGTTGATTTTGATAATATCCTTGGAAAAGATCTCTTAAAATTGCTTCACTTATCCTAGAAAAGTTTCAGCTATTGAGAATCTGCAACCTATTCCAAACTCTCAGATGGTTTTTCTCCTGTTATCTAAAGCCAATCCTGTGTCTAAATGGATAAAGAAGCTTGGGATGTAGCTAGACCTGTAAGTATCTGTGCTGTGCTCTATTGTGGTAGTCGCAGCCATCTGATGTTTTCCTGCCCTGATGTGGAGGGTTATTTCTTGAAACTCACGTATCAGTATAATGTCTGGTGGCTCTGCAGGAGTGATTGTAGCCTGCTGATTTGCACATACAGAGGTGTGGGAAGACGTCTTACACTGCCCTGTCTATCCTATATGCTGTTTTTTAACCTTTTTTTCTTCATCTTTTGTCTGGGAAGAAAGAGGTTGCAAAGGAAGAATGCAACACAGCTGGTGGTCCTCATAAAATACTAAATAGTAAGGTTGCTGGTGACCCAGGTCCTTGAAAAAGATGGCTGGCTGATTAAATAACTTATCATGTTGTGTATAAAAGAAAGGCATGTTTATGTATTTGTCATTTGAGGACTCCTATTTAATAAAACATACATCTCTATATGTCATGTGCATTATAATGGTACTAGAAACACTCATTGAAGTGATGTTAGGAGTCTCCTAATGTTAAGTAGTGTTGTTAGGTGTCCTAATGTTGAGGGGCTTAATTAGTATTATTGATCCACATTAGCTATAGGTTAGTTATAGAAGTGGTTAAAAACTTTATTACATGGTGTATAAAAGAAAGTCATGTTAATGTACATTGTATTTGATGATTTCTATTTAATAAAACATACGTCCACCTTATCTTTCTCATGTTATGATCTCATATCTGTCAAATACCGATGCTTTTGAACCTGTAATCAACCATACTACTAAAAGGAACATGCTTCTCTTTTTCAACCTTTAATGACCATAATTATCATATGGGGCAGTCCTGAGATTGTGTTTTGTAGCCAATTTTGCTAAGAGGAGATCTCAAATCAGGAGTTGAATGGAAATGAAGGCGCTTCAGTGGAATTATAAAATCTTTTGAGATAGTGAAAATTGCTTGAAGGAATGTGCTAATTTAAGGTTGAGACCTATAGAGGGGGAAGCTTTGGTGGTTTGTAGGTATTCTCTGTAATTTTCTAACAAATGCCTCATTAATCTCTTTTGGGAAAGATGGAAATTAGGAGCGTCTAGGAGGAGTCTGATGGGCACTGGGCAAAACAATGGGGATGCAAACTGTTTGTAAGTTGTAACATTAAAGATATCTTTTACATGCCAACTTGGTTTATTTCTAAGGTGGTCCTATGTGGTTAGTCATTTTCAGTAGTAGAGGTCTAACATAAGACCATGGTGTTTGGCTGTTTGGTCAAGATGGCCGTGTTGTTCACCTATTTTTCTAACATAAGGCCAACATGCAATATTGCTAGTTCATCAGTTATGACTGAGGACATTCTGTAGCTCAAACCCAGTAACTTCTCACAAATAAATAATATCTAGAAAAACAAAACGTTCTAAACACTTCTAATCATTCTTTTCCTTTAGGGTTCCTGAACATTGCAGGAGAGAACTTCCATTGACAAGTCTGAGTGAGGGTCTCGACTCTCTACACTCATGCCCTCCTTGTCTGTTTTTTGGCAGAGCCTTGAACTGGTTTTGGACATCGTTTTAGTGGGCTTGATCATAAAATCGTAGTCATTGCTTTGCATTTGACTGTTATGGTTCCTTCTTAGAGGATTCCCCTAGAGTGTTCTATTAAGGAGGAAGTGATTGGGTGTGCCTAGGAGGGCCTGTGGTTTAAGAGCTCGGGGCAGCTTCCTTGTTACTCTAGTGGAGCCTGAGGATTACTTCTTTTTTAGCTGTATTACTCCCTTGTTTGGCAGAGCTTTGTTTCCTTTAGGTCTGCGGATGTTTTCGCATGTGCCTGTTTGCTGTGAATAGTCTCTAGTGTTGTCCAGCATGCTTCTTTTGCTTTAGGGGCTTCTGGAGCTAGAGGGGGCTGACCTTAATTTTATTGGTCAGACTATGACAATGGAAGCAGGTATTTGGGGGCTTAATGTATTTGACAGGTCGACCTGAACACAGATGTGCCTATTTGGCTAGTATTTTAAATGTGCTCTGTGGTTCTTGGCAAACTAATTTACCAATGAGTTGGACAAGCTTCTCTGAGAAGGGCCAAAATTGCAGAGGTAAACTGGGAAACTCCATGCAGAGAATACAACAAACACAATCCTACACACTAATGACCGAGGCTAATCACCTGGTTGCCGTGTGTTGGATCCACGGGCTCCCAATAGTCTGGTACCCAGATTTTGATCACATTCTTAGATTAGGCTCTGAGCCATTACCTTGTCATATAACTTTGGTACAAACTTGCTGGATTTTTTGGCATCATAATCCTCCTCACAACGTGGAGAGTTTACTGCCATGGTATGTGTGTGCGGGGCATAATAAGCTTGTTGCCTAAGGGGCAGGAAGCTAGCTGCCTAGGATTCTAGTAGGACACAAGTAGTAAAGATTAATAGTATATAATTCATAAGCAAAATGTAAAGCATGCTCTATTCCTCATGTGGTTCAGTTTGATTGTGCACAAAGAGCCTTACTAGGTTTGATGCTGTGAATATTTCCGAGTGAAAGAAAATATATTGCTCTCATAAAGCAACACAAAACTGTTGATAGTACGGGAAGGTACAAGAAGTACACAAAGGAAGAAAATGTGTAAGTCAACACCAACCTAATTGAAATCTGAAAATATAAAGTTTAAATAAAAATGGCAGTAAAATAAAACATGTCTAAAGTAAAATTGTCGGCGGCCAATGAGAAGTCTACTCCTTCGCTCCAACCAAATAAGTCTCCCAACACATGTAGGCTTTATAAATGTAGATGTCATGGTTTGTGCCATAATGTGTTTGGTAAGGTAATGAAATGAGTGCAAGTTTTTGTTGTTGTTGTTGTAATGGAAGCTATTGAGGTTGGAACCTTTAATAGATATCACCTGTGATAAGCTGGAGTAATGTAAGGAAGTCAAGTCAACATGTGCCATTCATCCAGGTGTCACATGTTATTATGACCATGAGAAAGGATCACTGCCCCCTTACAAGGACAAGCTTAAACCAGAAACCTGCTCTCAGTTTTTATTGCAGGCCGCAGCTCACTTTCATGAAGCAAGAGCACCATAGCACACTCATACCCATGACTTGTTCATGTAGCATACTGCAGTATGGGAGTTGGCCATTCCTGTGGTTGCTACCTTAAGCAAAGGGATTTGATGCCGAAGGCAAAGCTAGTTACAGGAATGTAGTTGTAACAAGCTTAGTCACCGGGTTTGGTGATTTTCAAGCATAAAATTCGAAATTTGCCGATTTTTACCCAATCCCAAATTTATTCGATGAAATTCTCCGAATTTCAAGCCGAATTTAATGCCGAACTCGAATACATATTTAAACCCGAACAAATTTGCCCAAATTTGTAAAAATTCGCTAGGGTTGGATGTGGTTCGCATGAGTATGGTTAAAAAAATTAAAAAATGCACAACCCGTGAACTAAAAACCCAAGTGTACTGCCCAGCTTCATTTCCACTCTCTCTCGCCTGCGACCTGTGCTCCATTCGACTTGCAAATCTTTTCCCGCGACCAAAATCTTTGCCCTCGCCCTTGAGTCTCGGCCGAGTCCATTGTCCAACGGCCAGTATACCGTAATTGGCATCCCTAACCCGCCTCTTCTGATCGACATCTAGTTCTTATGGCCAATGAATAGTCTGTTAGAAATCGAGAGGCTCTTCCTTGTGGGAAATGAGAGTGAAATGAATCTCATTTTTTAGTTGAAAAGCGACAACCTAACCTTGGAAATTAAGATGTTAAATTATCTGAATTTAAGTATATATATATATATATATATATATCTATAGATTTTGTTTTTTCATATTTTAATGCTCATCCATTTAGTATTAGGTAAGGACATTATATATCTGTCATATTGAATTGTAAAATATTATATTAAATTCTAAAATTATATTATTTTTTAATTTATTTATTTTATAAATAAAGAATATAAATGGAGAAAAAGTATATATATATATATATATATATATATATATATATATATATATATGTTCCAGCGAGAGGAATAAAACACTTAAGATTATTGGTCAACTAAGCTGTCATTGACTTTTATATGAGTTTTGGCCATTCATAACACACTGAAATTCAAATATTTTCCAGCATTAGTGCCTTTGTAGATTCTCTCAGTTCTTGATCTTGGAATTGAGAGTGATAGAGCTAGTACTTCACTTAGTGTTGATCATGCTTTTAGTGGTTTTACTGCCCCTAGTGCTCTTGATGACATAGAGCTTTTTGTTGTAACAAGTAGGCCACAGGAGCATCAAGAATGAAACTTGTGTTCATGTTCTAGTTTTCTTTTTGCATGCTCACTTTTGTAAAACTTTTTAATGTTATGTTTCAAACTTTCATAACTTTCATTAACATGTTTTCAAATTTTGAACAAGATGATGTATTTTTAAAATATATATTTAATGATTAATCATGTTCGCATGCTATTTTCATTTTTATCATATGTGTTATAATGAGAGTATTGAATTTTATTATATATATTTTTTATTTTTCAAATTTTGTAGTCTGTCGAACTTAATGTCGAATTTATCCCCAAATTTTGACTGTCGAATTTTTGTCGAACTTTGAGCTCGTCGAATTCGAACACGAACATGAACCAGGTGAGTAAGGTAACAAGGTACTGAGTGGCCCTATTGGAAGTTATGGCAATAGAACACCCTTTCCAAGGAGAGCTCATGCTACTTTGCTGTTTGGTTTGGTGTTGCTCGACACTCAAAAGAGAGTGTGCCACATTTAACCTTAAGATAGGAGAGGGGAGTATCCTTTCTTCTTTGACAGTGAAGTAGGACCTACTTAATGAGATTTTATATCATTTTGTGGTCAGGACAGAAAGAGAGGGATAGGGCTTCTTTCACTTTTGGTATAGCAGGAAAGACATGCAAATGTGCTATTGGCTTTGTCGTAGAGCACACACTTGAACATTGCCAGGAAGACTCACCTACATTAATTAAGAATATTTGATGTGCAGATCAGTGCTTCATCAATAGATGTCAGGCATTCACGATACAGTAAGTCATTTACATGGTTTGCTCCTGGGGTAATAATACCAAACAATATTCAGTGGTCAGTACCAGGTGTCATTGCTATTTTGTTCATAATATTTTTTTGCTTTTTTTGACGTGTCATCATATATGCTAATACTATTTTTTTAATCTTTTTAATTGCTTTAAATCTGGCATACCTGTGTGTTGTTTGTAATTCATTGATTGTGTTGAAAAATGTGTCTGAAGAATTGGAGACTTGCTATAACGATTTAGAATGAGAACATGATGATATCTATTATTCGGTTTGTGATCAATACTAGGTGTCAGTGCTATTCTGTTAACATGATATTTTTTTTTGCTTTTTTTTGACATGTCATTGTGTATTCTAATATTACTTTTTTCTTCTTTTTAACAAAATCACATCTTGCTTTAAATCTGACATACCTGTGTGTTGTTTGTAATTGTTCATTGATTGTGTTATTATCCAGTTAGTGGAAATTCTGCTGTTTTCTTATTAAAAGACAGGAATTTTACTGCAGTTTTATTTTTAAAAATATGAATTTGTCAGAAGTTGCTACATGCCTCCCAAAATGTCTGTCTCATTTGATGATTTGACAAGCTTTTGCAAGTTAGAAAATTTGTGCTAAATTAAAACTGACATGCTATGTTTATTGCAGTGGCACCTTTGATGTAAACTGTTCTAAGGATGTAAAGATTCAAGGTATTATAGGACCTTGTTCGTCTTTGGAAAAGGTTTATCTTTGCTCACTTTTTCCTTTCTATCTTTGATACATTATTTCTGTTGTTTCGGAAAAATGTTTGTTCAGTATATTACTTAGCTGAAGTTCAAATACATGGTAAAATTGGGGTAATTCTGAGATACAATAAGTTTAGGGCCCAATAATTACACTCTCTAGTCGTCTATTCTATTAAACATTGTAAGGTCTTTGGAATTGGAACCCCAATTTTATCTTTCATGTTTTTTAATTATATCAGTTCTTATTAAAGCAAGTAGTATTACTTAACAGAGTAATGAGAAAGTAACCTAACCTATATAGTTCCATTTTGAAATAATCTTGCAGTTAATAATGCCATTTACATGGGTTATCTTGCAGAAAGGGCCATCTTGCGCAGACATTGTGATTGGTCAGGGCAATACGACATCATGGAAGATGTGTGGACTTGATAAAAATACTTCCTTGACAGTATTCTTTGATGTTGCACCAAGTGAACGTTCTAGCTCAGCATTACAGGCTGCCAATCAGCAGCTTTTTATCCAGTTTCTAACACAGTATGTCATTTTCTGTCTTTAAATTGTTTTTGTCTGTTCTGCATCTTTGGCTGTCCGATAAAACAATTATGGAAACAATCAGACTATATTGCACATCCTTTTGCATGCAGTTACCAGCATTCTGATGGCCAAATGAGGCTCCGGGCTACGACAATTACAAGGACATGGGTGGAAGGCAGTGCAACTACTGAGGTTTGGCACAATTCTTTAATGTGATTCCATACATGATTATAAACTACATTACTTTCTCAAATGCTAGTTATGCATGATTGTAAACTACCTTATTTTCTCAAATGCTAGGTATGTTTGAAATTTGGATAGAGTGACATAGAAGAGGCAGAAGAGTTGTTACAGAATTTAGAATGGTCAAGATTAAAGATGCCATTGGACTTATAAATAATAAATATCTTATACGATGAACATACAAAATTGAAAGATATAAGAAGTTAGCTTTTCTAGAAGGGCTTGCGATCCACTGACAGATATAGTTCTGATAGTTGATTAGGATAATAGTTCTGAAATGGAAGTTAAACGATGCTCAGAGCTGGCATAGATGTCGAGTAATTTTTAATATGTCATCCATCATTCATTGTGGTTATCTGCCAATTAAGTATGCTATACATGTGATAATGTAATTATGGCTGCGTGCTATTCTGTGGTTCCATGGTCAAATCAAGTTTAGCATTGATGAAAGTTTAGAAGGCTACATTGGCTATGAAAGTTTAGAAGGCCACTGCTATACCAATGAGTCTCATTTTTGTGAAGGCTAAGGAAATACTGTACTCATTAAAGATGCTTAGTTCCTTTATCTAAGTATTTACCATCATCTGTATTCCCTGTGAAGAAGAAGCCGTTCTCCTGATTCAACTGTATACTTCAATTAAAACGTAGATGCCAACCAATTGTAAGAAGTACAATGGGTTTCAATGATAGAATTCCAGAAAGCACCCGTCTTCAAAGTTCAAATATTCCATATCTAAAGCCAACATTCCAAGAGCACAAGCAAAATATGTTACCTACTCTAGATTTTCATATAAAAGAAAGAGGAGTTTCATGGTTGTGTTTTTTTTTGTTTATTTAATTTGAGATATTTTTGACTTTCTTATCCTTTTTAAGCCTTTTCAAAGCCTCCTCACAGGCTGGAAATTTCAGGTTGTCATCTTCTCACAATGCTGTACATATATTGCCCATATAGAGCTTCAAGGAAAACTTACTGATTGCATGCTGTTTTACTAAAATTCTTCAGTGGTCCTCTCTGTGATAATTACGATTTATCATCCGCTTTCTGCTTTAGAGTATCAGCATCCCTTTTGAATCTAGACAGGCCATCGTGCACATAATATGAATGAGTCACTCCCTTCGAGTAATACAGATGGCACATGTCAATTGGGTCTAGCCTGGGCAGTTGAGAGGAGTGTTATCCTCCCTACCCTGGTTCAATCCCCATAAGTGACATGTTGAGCTCTCTTAATGAGTATATTGTTGACAAAGCTTTGAGCTTCTACAGAATCCAGTTTACCTTGTGTACCATCCTCAGAATGAGGGGAAGTGCCTGGTGGGTTTCCCTGGAAAAAGAATCACGTGGAAAAATATACAGATGGCGCATATATCTGCCCCCCTGCCTTTTCATAATTATTTCCAGCAAGGACTTTACAGGACCTGCAGTATCAATTTGCCAATATTTAATAGCCCCATCACTTAGAAAATGTTATCAACTTATCACTTAACTGGGTGCTTGTTAATACATTCCTTTTATGACCCTTTTACTGTTATTTGTTTTTCCTCTGTTGTGTTTTAGTTTTACTGAATAAGCATTTTAAACACTTGTAAATGGGATGGTAAATCTAGTAACTGGACTTTGACAGCTCCTAGTTACGTGGCCATTTCTACAGAAGCCATTTCAGGTTCTAGGTTATGTGAATTGTGAAAGAGTTTGTAGATTGAGTAGGCATTGCCTTTTGCCTATGCGAGAGGTTTTGTGCATTTCCTACATGCAACAAGCTTTCCACCATGAGTATCATGTTGTATCTATTCTTCACTCCTGTTAGAGGTTGGTGTTTCTTCAAGGCAGTGTTTGATAAAATCTTAAAGAAAAATTCCTTTGTTATTCAGAGTACTCATTGACTTTGGTCCTATTTCTCTGTCGGCTTCCATATTTTTCTCTGCTTGCAAATCCTTCTTGCACATTAGCTTCCCATGCCCTTGTATGCCACATTCCTTCTTGAAGTGTTTTCTAAAGTAACTAAAACATCTCACGAGTATTTGGTAGGAAAATCAATATTTGGAAATTTGGTTAGATCAAAATTTCCAGCTGATTAAATGATATCCATTTACATTGAAATATGTCTGATTTTGATGTAAATTATAACTGAATCTAAGCTGTAAAAGTTCATTGAATGGACTTTGGAATGATTATTTTAAGACTTACAGTAAGAAGATCTGTAGGATAAAATTATGGAGCCAGACATCAAATTTAAATTTGAAGACTATGTTCTGAGCATATTGTGTTCTATTGCAGGAACTTGTAGCAGGATTTGACCAGGAGACTGCTGCTGTTGTGATGGCTAGGCAAGCTTCTTTTAAAATGGAGACAGAGGTGTGATTCTTTTGTTGTCTGGATTTAAGATGTTATTTTTGTCATTGGAATCATAATGGGGATACTTTTGCAGGAGGTTGGCAGCTTGGGTGTCTTTGGCTCTTGAAAAGTAGAAGGGTAGAACTTTTGAGCAGAGATTAATTTGTATGTGTAATGCTTTTTGTGAAACATGGAAAAGGTGATTCTGTGACAATGCAAAATTTTGAAACGAGGAAAGTTATGCTTCAAGAATGAAAAGCAGGAAGGAAATCAAAATTGATAAGCTACATCAAAGAGATGTAAAAGAGAAAATGGGAAATTGAAAAATGATAATATGGGGCTAATGTGCTATCAAAGAAAACAGTTTTGACTCCTGAATGCTTTACCTTGAAATTATACCCTCAAATTGCATAAAAATATGTCAAACTGCAGTTATAAGTTACTGTGAGATGTAGAGGCAACTTAATATAGTTCAACTAAGTGTTTTTGCAGATAGCAGTTAGTTGTCAAAGTCCAAGAAAAACCTTGTGTAATCCCGCCGGCTTCCACAGAATATCCAGATGCAGGGCAGCTCAAGCACCAGCCACAATAGTGGCTGGTAACACAGCTGGATTCAGTGTGATTAGAACTGGAGACCTCATGGTGAACTTCACCTTGAAACAGTCCATTTGAACCGATTGAGCTAACCCATCGGGCTTACAAAGCAATTTTAGTTGTATTAACCACTGTCAAAATTCCAACCAAAGTCACTGCAGGGAGAGAGATAGAAGGCTGCCATTACTTGAATCTCCTTGAGGCCCTTTGTTTGTAATGCAAATTCATCCCGGGAAAATGATATATAGTTCTTATCCCTAGCACATTAGTTTGTAACTTTGTTGTGCATTTAAGATATGATTGATGCAGTCCTCACAAGAACCGTAGCATTCTTTGTAGTATTGAAATCTTCTGTTTATGTTTATCAATGTTTTAGAGGAATTTATCATCTGGTTATTTTTTCACTGGCAATTTCATCTATCCCTGATTCCTTAACACACTTCTGTGTATATTCCTGGCAGGAAGAGTTTAATGCAACAAGATGGTTAGACAGGTGTTTAATTCGTGTTTGTTCGAGATTTGGTGATTACCGAAAGGATGACGTCTCTTCATTCAGCTTGAACTCAAGTTTTGCAATATTGCCACAGTTCATATTCAATCTTAGACGTTCTCAGTTTGTACAGGTACTATTAGATGTCTGCTTTGAGTTACAATAGGATGCATGTTTGAGACAACATAATCTACTTTCTGAGTTTAAGATAACTCCTTGGTGTTAGTGCAGGTTTTTAATAATAGCCCAGATGAGACAGCTTACTTCCGCATGTTACTGAATAGAGAGAATGTGACCAATTCTGTAGTTATGATCCAGCCATCACTGATTTCTTATTCTTTCAATGCACCTCCTGAGCCAGCATTGTTAGATGTGGCTTCTATTTCAGCAGATCGTATACTTTTGCTGGATGCCTACTTCAGTGTTGTTGTCTTTCATGGTATGACTATTGCTCAGTGGCGCAACATGGGCTATCATAATCAACCAGAGCATCAGGTAAGATTTCAGGAGTCTCATGATCTGGATAGTGCAGGTTCTCCTTTTTTTTGTTTCCCTTTTTCTTGCATTTCTTCCTAGTCCCTTATAGTATGATTTGTTATTTAGATAATCAATAAACTAAAATTAGGTTTTGAAAGCTTTTGAGATTACAAACAAATGCTAGAAAGGTTCTTTGAGATCGTGAATGGGATAAATATATTTTTGGAACACCCAGGGTTTTCTAAACTGACTACATTGACGGCAACAAACTCTAGACATGGTGAAGCTAGCTCTATTGGGTGGTAAAATTGACACAATAGGTTGGGGATTTAATTAATCTTTATTTTGAGGTTTAAAGGACAATAGATGGTATGGACATGGCAAGTTAATGGAAATGACTAGAACATAGATAGAAATGGAACAGAACCTCAAATAGGAACCTAGTAATATGGAAAAAACCAAAGAAACTCCGGCTTGACAGGTAATCAACCCCAAAATAAATGGAAGGCGAAGCAGATGAGATAACAATGAGTGGTCCTGCAATTAGAAATATATGTTCTAATGGGTGCTAACCAAGCAACCGTACTTAATTGATATGCTACGAAAGTAATTTATCAAGTAGCAAGGTCAAGACTCTTCTCATGTGCAGAAATTTGGTAGGACAGCCAGAAATTGGGGACCAAACATGCTGAATAGAAGAGATTGTGGACTAGGTGAAGCTGGACTCACTCAATTGTATTGCTAAATAGATGGGATTCACTCCACATGGGACTTCTCATGAACATGCACATGCTGAGAGCACCCTTAATAAGCCTTCATGGACATAAACTTGCATTCAACATCCTAGAGGTCATTTTAAAAATGCCCGTTGCTGCTATTTTTGGTCCTTTACCCAATTTGTGTTCTTTCTATCTCTTTTCCTTTTGCTAGGAGAAATACATTCTAACCATGGAGAGTTATGAATGCTGTCCACATAGTGCGGCCCACATTAACTTGGAGAGTTGTTAAGCTTGGCCAAGACATACACCCATAAGGCTCTATGCCTGCTGGGGTTTGACCTACATCTTTTTCATGGCAACACGTCGTCTCAACCACTAGACCACAACCCGATGGACCTTAGGTATCAAACTTTGGACCCGATGGATACAATAATCAACATTAAAGT
>ML789802.1:402621-427749 GCA_009831015.1 Picea engelmannii
ATTTAAGTGGGGTAAAAGGAGGTTTCCCCCTTGAAGAGGCTTATTATATGAAATTATCTCTTTTTCAAGGCGTTGAGTACTTTTCCTGAGGTTTTTCTATGCTATATTGATGTTTGGTTCTTAACACATAGACATGGCCAAATAATCATTTTTTGCGGACAAACATCTTAGATGTGTGCTGCACCAAGGGACTAAGTGCATTTTTCCAACCTTCAAGCCAATCTGCGGTCACTTGCCAAACTCATCCCAAAGTCTTCTACTTTGCTTCAAGTTCACCTAGAATGCTTGAATGACTCTCATAATGTGCTTTGATACCACTTGTCATGGAAGTGGTAGTGGTGAAGAACACCAACTGCCACAAAACAACTCTAATATGACCTATCATATACCCATAGTGTGCATGGATTTTTCTTTGCAATTAGAGCCCTTCCCAAGTCATTTTGACACTTGAGGTCATGTGAAATTGCCTTGCCTTGATCACAATGGCTCGACCAATCTGTGCCTACTACAACTTGATTATGCCTCTTTACTTAAGATCTACCCATAACTTTGCCTCAAGCTACAAAATTTAGATGCACAACCAAGTCCAATCACAACCCAACTCATCCAACAATAGGCATGCGTCCAATTACATCCTTAAAACATCCTAACAATACTAACATTTAGCCAATTCACAATAGTCAACGAATTCATAGTAATGCAAGGAGCATAAACATCCAACAATGATAAAACATCCATAGTACACAACACATATGAATGGGATGCACCCAAGTAAGGTGCTTAACACTTTATTATATGAATAATGTTTACATTGTACAATAGAGGAGTGTGGCCAACTACATGAGACTCATTTATAGATTACAATTACATAGGCAAGCAACCTATACAAATGTTAATCCAAGCCCTGAAGCAATCATAGGCCTGCCTCCTATGAGTCTCGTTCTTTTCTCCTTGTTGCTTAGCTAAGATAATTCAATCCATTGTGCCTAAACCCCGAACTTGGCACATTCATAGAACTCATTGAATGACTCTTCCTTGAAACTATTTACTTGTATGCCTAAGTACTTGAGGTCTCCTTTTTATATGAGTCATGCCTTTCCTTGCAAGCCCCCTTCGTTCCAAGCTTCTCTTGGTGCATCCAACTTAGTGCGAATTTCCACTATGTGTGGTGTGCCTTGCCTTTCCGCATCGGTTCCTGACTTATCCAAGGCGCGCCTTGCCAATAGGCCAAGGCATCAAAATAGATTCGTTTAGGCATCATATGTCTGTCATGTCCATTCGTGCCGGTCATTGACCACTGGGGTGATCATGTGACAAAGGCACTCGATGCCTCTCAAGGTGAAGGTCTTACAACACCCTTGTCTCAATCCTCTCTTAGGCCTGGAAATTCAAAAGGTGAACCATTTGCCAACATAACAAAGGAAATCGTGGTCACACAATTCATTACCCAATTGGAAAACCATAAGATAAATCCCAAGTGAATCATTATCAACCTAAGATAGAGCCAACTGATCTTATCATATGATTTAGATAAATCAACTTTATCACCATAGTTGAAAGTTTTTGACTTTGATGGAATGAAAGACCTATGAAGTTGAACTTAAAAAAAATTATCCTTGAAAGGGGATTTGTCAAAGTATGGATGATATAAATTTAGTGCTTTTGGTTCCTTCCCCAGTTGGATGGAGTAGAGGGATAAACCAAACCCTGAATCAAATGACTAGGAGTTAGTACAATGTAAATACTTGGTTCTCCAACTAGAGATTAACCCTCCAAACCTTCCCTTTGAATCGTAATATATAAATTCCTACCCACGAAATAATTTATTCATTTCAATGACAATAATGTACCCCATACCCATAGTTTCTTGTAATTGAAGTACATTTGGCTGATGTGATTCCACTATTCTTGTAAGGGTAAGTTTTTTCTTGTACTAACCAACCCCCTACTATTAAAGGACATGTACAACATTATGGACACACCTCAAGGGTTTGGCTTACGTTTAGGTGCCCCATCAATGAAATCTATTTGCAGATTGGATCCCTAAACTTGCTTTTTTCCGAGCCAATCCAATGTGAGATTTCGTGCCTCGAACCCCTCCTTTTTGGCCCTTGACCTCCAACCCAACTACTCCACCCAACACCACACTGCTCACGCCATTAGAACACTTTTCTCTTAGTCCCATGAAGTATCAAAGAGCCCCCCCCCTTTGAATCCTTGATCTCCTAATCATAATTAAATTGATCAGTGAGGAGACCCCAACTCAAGGACTAAGTATCGACTTCTACAATATCCCCAGGATTGTAATTTATAGGGGCCAATCTCCCCATCACAACAATCAGGCAAAATATTTCTTCCTGCCCCCAACGCCCACCAAAACTTCCAACACAACTTGACTATCCCTAGAGACAACACTACAATCCTTAAACACAGGAGAAAAAGTTCTTTAGGGATTAAGAACTGGTTGGAACTTACCTTGAGCTTTTGCAATAGTATTTGATACTTCCTATGGATGGACATGCTCCCTATTGACAACCATTGCGTCTTCCATCACTTCTATAGGATGTTGTTCATTCATTGTTTCCTTGATCTCTCCAAAAATCCCATTTGAAATAATCACCATTGTAGGATTTGCCTACGGATTAACCTTTTCTTCACAGTTATGATCAATCCCCTTACATGCCACCCACCTGAATATGACTCTCCTTTCTCCAAGTAGGTTTATGAAACGACATATCACACTTCTGCACCAAATGACTTAATCTATGGCACCTGACATACTTAAAAGGCACCTTACAATAGCCTAATATTTGAGTGATAACATGATTTCCTCTTTGTAACACCATCTCTAAGGGTATGCCCTCTCTTAGGTATAGTCCAATGAGAATTTGAGCCATAGTTATAATACTAGTATCCAAAAACCCCATTTTCGCATCCATGAAGGACCTTATGGCATTTCCAATTTCCTTAAAAACTTCATTTGACCAAAAATCATCCTATAGGGTATGCAGTTTAACCCACATTGAGGTTACAATCATCTTCTCCATTCTAGGGTCAAAGAAGGGTGACCATGGCTTGAGAAACGTCACAATCGTACCCAATTTCTAGCACCCTTATGTTATTTTATTCACATTAGTCTTTGATCTAAAGATGAAACCCATCCACCCTCACACCATAATAAAAACTTTCGGCATTGTTGTGTTGGTTTTGTCACTTGAGTGAGAAAAACAACAACACTTTCATGTCTAGATGAGCCTGGTAGACAAGACAAAAGTTTGTGAGTGGGTTAAACAAGCCAAACACATGTATAAACAAAGAAATACTCTAAAACAACTAAGAAATAAAAGTTAGAAAGCACGAGAAACTTAGAACCATAAAAGTCAACCAATGACCAACATAATGCTACCACTGGATCAATAGATTAGTAGGCAAAACACTGTAGAGAAAAATTAGGACTTATGAGTCCCCTCTTACTCCTTGGGAGGGCTTTTGAGTTCCCTAATGGAGAGCTCTTCATACAATGTAAGAAAATGGTAAATGTTGAAAAACAACAATGCCTATTCCCTCAAGAGGTGAGTGGAATGGCCTATTGCAATGATGCCTGAAGGCTCCAAAGAGAAAAGAGGATTCTCAAGGGAGAATTCTTGCAGCATAACAATACTACGAAGATATTGGTTTCTTAGTGCACCCGTGGATCTTATTTATATCATTTCTTCAAGACAAAATGTAATTGGTTCGTGGTGTGAAAAAGGGGCCTTTTATGGCACCATCTAGTCCTTGACCAACCCCCCATTCGGATTTCCCTCAGATATGAAGGTCAAATTGTGTTGGGAGATGGTCCATAAGTGGTTGAGGGGTCGACAAGATCCATAAATGAGTCATTTATAGAAGTGCACATCTTTTCTCATACACAGTCGCACACTTGGCACATTGTGCTCTTTGAGGGTTTTGTTGGCCTGTGCACACTGTGCACTGTGTGCGCACTTCCTTTGGTGAATTTGCGCATGTCAATTTTTGATCCAATTGTATAGTTTTTTCCCTTTTGAATGCATTTTAGTGCTACATGTGAACTAATTGCTGTTGGCATTGTTGTGTTTCTGTAACCATTTGTGTGCAATGTTGTGGATGGTATTTCAATGATAACATATGCCCCCTGATGTGTGAGGTTAGGAGCATACGTATAGCCAAAATACATCAATGTTTATTTTAATAAAAGTGCCATTGTAATTAAGAGTGATGAGAGGAACTACAAGAGCAAGCCGTCGGAGGGAGAGGGAAAAATGTGGGACCCAAACCTTTCTCTAGGGAAAAAAGAAAATCTATGTACAAACGAGGCGGGCATGCCCCATGCTCGTGTCATGTAACCAGAATGTGAGACTGTAACTGAAGATGTATGTTGATGTAGACAACTGCAGCGCCCTCTAGGGCGGTTGATACTGACATATGATAATTCTGAATGGTGAACATACTTTGAAGTGAGGCAAGGATGCCTGTAAGAAGTGTCGATGACTCATAGGCATTGATGTGCTAACAAATTCAGAGGTTTTCGGCTGGTATGAAACAACTGCAATAGTCACATAGTAAGACCCACCATAACATGAGAGTTTGCTGAAGTCGAATGTTATGGGGGTCAACGAAATCAGAGAGAAATGATGGTTCTCTCTGTGTCGTCTGAGACTCCTCATTGTAAAGGTAATGAGAGTCAAGATATTGTTGCCATTATGGAAACTGCGCTGATGTCGACAGAAAGGGAGACGCGACTCTAAGAAGCAAAGGTCTTCGTGAAATCCACTGAGATGAGATCAAGTACTGACAGGTAACATGAACGAAGTCAAGATGTGGTGAGACTCAAGACTGCCCTTGGTTGGGGAATTTTGAAGGATGAGTGGCAACAGTCGTAAAACTATATCTAGTGTCAAAGGGACGACTAGATATGGGGTGAAACTATTCTAGAGGCTAACAAAGTGGACAAACTCAGAGATCACGGGTACATGGATTTGGGATACTCGGGGTTTGTGAACAATGTTGAAACTAAAAAAGGGTGAATGCCCCAACCAAGGGCGACATGGGTTGCGTTGCCAAGGAAAAAAGGTCATCAAGGGTGATGAAAAGAAAACTAGGTAAATGCTGGAAACAAACGATTTTTACAATTACCAAATAAATGAAGAATAATTTGGGTTGAGGGTACAGATATAGAAACGAGTGCCCCAGTGAAAGATGGATTCGCCAGTGAGGGCGCAAGTTGTGAAAGAGAACTGGTGGAGGGTGGGTCCCCCATGTTGGCATGTTTTACAGGCAACATATGCTTGTCATTGATGGCAAGTACATCAACGATGATGGATTCAGTACAGGAAGAATGTAACAGACGAGCACCAAAAGTATTTTGGGAAGACGCTGCAGAGAAACCTCGATAAGATCAGAAGAGATAGTGCAGAGGATGGTTGGCTTGCTTTACAGGCAGTATGTGCTTGTCATTGATGGCAAGATCAGAGTATGTAGCAAAGGCAAAACAAGGACAAAGTAAGCTCAGGAGGAATTAGCGCAGAGTCGAACGTAGTGTCTAAGCTCGGGTGGAGAAGCGTCAGTGATTGTTGGATCCCATTTAAATTCCCGAAAGAAGGAGGACCGCCAGATCTGATTGTAGACAAGAAGAACACACAGAAGAGGATGACATATCTCAGGCGTAAGATCTGATCATAAGTTCTGACCATCGTTGGATCAGGAAGAACCTGCACATTCTTTAAAGTGCAAGATCGAAGTGGTGGTCCAACTCCATTTCAGAGTTTTGGCTATCGGGATTTAGGATATCGGGAGGTGGAAATGTCAAGGTTCTTTACAACAGGAGTCCCGAAATCGTGAAATGGGAAACGCCGAAATCTCGTCAACCGTCCATCTCAGGGGGTTATGTGAGTCGTCTGATCACTTTGGAGTTTCGAAAATCAGGAGATGGAGATGTCAAGAACTCCTACTATAGGAGTCCTGAAGTCGCGAGCCCCTAAATCGCGATATGCGAAATCACGACAAGATCGGGACCGTTGGGTGCATAGGACACGTGGCGAAAGATCGTCATTTCACTGACTGGAGAGTCAAAGGAACGGGGTTCCCTAACCTCTCGAAATTGCGATATGCGAAATCGTGAAATAATCCTAACCGTCGGATCGAGGAATGATCTGAACTGTTGATCAGGCACAACGAAGGCTTGTGGAGTTGCGAAGTCTCGATAAAATCTTGACCGTTGATCCAAGAGGGATGCGTGGCAGAAGATTAGAGCATGTCAAAGACTCCATTTCAGGGTTTCACGAATCGAGACTTGGAGAGGCAAGAAACAATACCACAGGAATGCCGAAATCGCGAAATGATCTGAGCTCTCAGATCAAGGTTTGATGTGGACCGTTGATCCAACCCCATTTTGGGTTTTCGGATACCGGAAGTTGGAGTGTCGAAACACTTTGCAACAAGAATGCCAAAATCACGATATGCGAAATCGCGATATGATCTGAGTCGTTGAATCAAGATCAGATCTGGACCGTCGAATCATAGGACAAGTGGCAAGCGATTGGAATTTCGCTGACTTGGAGTCATCGAAGCATGGTGTGGAAAATCGCGAGATGAGAGATCGCGATAAGATATGGATCGTCAGATCTATGGAGATTTCAACTGTTGATCAGACTCGATGAAGTTTTTAAACTCGCGAAATATGAAGCGCCTTTTGGCATAGCCTGTGGTCACCGCTGATGGTCACGAGAAGGGAAGGAGTAAGTTCAGATAAGTTCCATTTCGGAGTTTCGGGGATCGAGACATGGACTGTAATGAAATCTTTACCACGGGGATCCCGAAATGGCAAAGTGCGAAATGGCGAAGTAAACACAAGTTTCTATGAATTCAATCCAACGGTGCAGGTGAAGTTGAACAAGATCGTAGGGATACTTTTGCGCTTCTCAGTGTAACAACTAAAACAAATGATGATCTCTGCCAGAGGAATCGAAGAGGACTGAGTGTGATTGGCAAAGAAGATGAAGAGTCTCAAGGCATCTTCCAGTGGATTGAGGATTATTGATACAGGCGATTGACAGATGGATGAGCGTTGAAGTTTGTAACTGAAACATAAAGTATAAGCTCGACTATGCCAGAGAAGATGTAGAGTCTCAACTACCAGAGAAACTAAGGAATCTCAGAACAACACTCAGTGATGATGGATGCGTAGGTGAAACCACCAGAGAAGATGAAGAGTTACCATGATGATCAAGCAGAGGACTCACAATGAGCAGAATATGAAGAACACAGAGAGAACGTGGCGCACAAGAGATTGGATAGCTGTGGAAGAGTGAAGTGGAGAAAACTCTCTGATGTGGACGAGATTGAAGCGAAGTGAGTGTTGAAACAATTCTTAATTTTTTTTATCCCTAAGACCTAAACTTTCCTTTTTTTGGGTTTCGGCTTTTCATAAAACGCAAGTTTCGTTATCATTCCCAAACGCACGGTACCGATTTACCGAAGAACTCAATCATTTGAATAATAAAAAGAAAAAAACCTAAAAGTATTATAAGAATCCCGATGCATTTTCTATAAAATTATTTTAATCATGATAAGCTTTAAAACTAACGGATTTAAGGTTAACTTTAAAGAGTTTTCGGGATTCAGGGTTTGCTGAAAACATATTTTTCAATACAAATTGAATCGCGAAATCCCGATCCCCGATTTCCCAAAATAAAGAGAGTTAGTTTAAATGCTAATTAATTAATTCTCTAACGCACAAAGTTAAGGCTTAAGTTAATCATTTCATGATTTTGGGATTCAGGGTTCAGTGATAACACATCTCTCGTCAAAATGATCCCCGAAATCCCGAATTGCGAAATCCCGATCCATAATTTGTGTTAAACCGAACTAACTCTGTTTTGTCCTTAACCCTGATTAGTTAGTTAATTAAGATGAATTTAAGTCCTATTTTTAAAACACATCACGATTTCGCAATTTCAAAAATCGGGATTCGTCAATGACATACTTCTTGTCAAAATGATCCCCGAAATCCCGAAACGCTAAATATCAATCAATCACTTTGCTAAAATGTTTAAGTATTAATTAACACATTGCGATTTCGGAGATCAGATTTCATCGATGACATACTTCTCGACAACACGATCCCCGAAATCCCGAAAAACAAAATCTTCAGCCTTAATCTATGTTTAAAACCAATTAACCTTTTTCCAAAGTATGATTAATGATAATCATTTTTTAAGGTTTCGTTCATGTTTCGGTTTTCGATTGAGTAAAATGTCCCGAGTTTTCTTTAAAAATCCAAAGGCGCTAAAATACGACCATTTAAATAATGAATCACTGGTGATATGTGGTACTAATGCGTATCTCAGTAAAATATCTTCTGCATTAAATGCCTTGAATTCTTGTTAGTTGCGTCAATCCCATCACTTTTAAATGAATTAAAAGAGCATTTGAATGTTTGTGTTTTCATTTTATCAAGTGCAAGAAACACTCAACTGAGCTCATTCATTCATTTTCTGTGACAGGTTTTTCCATTTAACCTAAAGTCATGGCACCAAAAAAGGCACCGAAGAAGAGTGAAGATACACAGGGAGGAGATATCATCTCCGACACCACGCCACACGCTATAGACTCCATTAAATCTTGGACTCAAATCTCTGAATTTCTGGAATGTGAACTCAAGAATGCTCATCCTGATTCTGAGAATCACTATCAGGACATAGCTGAATCAGAGCTTCATAAGATCGTTGTGCGCCCTCTGCTCGTGGCATACAATGATATGATCAGTTGGGCCCTAGAAAAGGTCAATATCTCGACGAGGAGCATATTAAACGATCAAGGAGTCATTGTTGGCTCATTCAGGCCAGAACACATACAAGTAATGTATAAACTCTCACCAAATCCTAAACATACTTTTAATGCCGAGTTTTTAGCAGAGTTTCAGAGGAAAGAATGCACTGAGGTAGACAAGACTTATCCTGATATGATTAGAGAATGGTGGAGGTGTCCATCAAAATTTAGAGCCGATACCCATGGGGTTTATGATGCAACATCCTTGAATGAATACATGGTCTATGTAGCCATTATGCTATATAGACTTTTTGAGAGAAAAGATCCCTACCATTTTCATGCAGATTGGGTGCCCTTTTTGGAAGAAGCTTCAGAAGGGTATGCTTTTAACTGGAGTAAGATTTTGTCAGATAACCTAACACAAGAAATCTCAAACTACAAAGTTGCAAAATCAAAGGGACAATCAATGGCCTTTTACATGTCAGCATACATTATGTATGCAATCTGCTATGTGACTCATTTTCCCTTAATGAATTGGAGTTGGAACATAACCTGTCCAGAACCCATTCATGAATATCATTCTGCCCTTTAGGAAGAAAATGCTAAGGACGCATTTTATGAAATTTGTCATTTTGTTATAATTCCGATGCATAAAATATTTTTTGGATGCAAACCTCCTCACATTTATAATACAGTCACAGAAAATCTTAAAGCAATAGCCGACTGGTTTATTGACGAGAATTTTTCCTACATTAGGGTTTATGGTTGTTCTATTCCCCCTCATGCACTCCTAAATTCCTACCGGACAAATTGGTGTGTAGAGAGGTAGCCCACCAGATAGTAAAAGGCGGCATTGGATTAGAGCTAAAGGCAGCTCATAAGAAGTCATGGCCAACCTTCCCTGTACATGTTGGGAAATTTTCATTACTGAATCTAGGCCATTCTAAAGTAGAGGCTGAATCACTAGAAGAAGTAAAATTGGTAGATATTGAACACAGAAAGCATGACCCCTATCAGTTAATAAGCAAACATTTGATGTATTGTAATTTAAAATCCTATGAGCATGAAACATCTGTTTATGATGACGTATTCAAGGAGGTTAAATTCTATGAAGAGGTATTGAATACATTTGAAAATAGAAGAGGAACAACAAAAATTGTTTTCAAATCTGGAAGTTGTCCAGAATTACTTTCAGGAAACAAATAAACCTTTGGAGAATGTTCTCCAGAAAGAAAGAGAAGTGAAAGCGGCCAGAACGAATTTTCAAAAAGCAGTAGCCCTTTCAACAAAGGAAGAGGTCGGAAAGATTCAGAAACTATCCATCTCAGAACAAGTTAAAGGAGATGTAATACTCAAAGTGTGGGAAGCAGACCTGACCGAAAATAAAAGAATAACTAGAGATGTCAATGATGATTGTCAAGGGATTTTTGATCTCTTAGAAAATACTTCATTGAATATTGGAAAAAATGATTGTCCTAGGTTATTAGGCGAGATTAACATTGTCAAGCACCAACTAAGGTTCAAGGAAGATTTGGAGGAAATAAAGGTAGAGATCCCAAAAATTAAGGTAATCAATATCTCCGAAATCGACAAGTGGATGGTAATACCGAACTTAAAGTTGCAAACTATTAAGTTCACAAGGAAGATAATAGAAGATCGCTTGCCCGAATTACAGAAAAGATTCTTCATATTTGAGGCAAAAGAGATACCAAACGTTCCCAGAATTTTGGTGAAGTTTTTGGGAAAATATGTTCACTGTCTTGAGGCAGAAGAAGGAAGTTCATCAACACAAACATAAAAGTACTCTTTTGAATATTTTCATCATTAGAAATTAGAAAAGAAATGTAAATGGTTTGACATGATTTATCCATGTAACCGTAGTCTTAGGAAGTTGGTTAAGCACCAACGAGAAAATATTTGATGATCATGTATAAATATATTTTGAGAGGATTGAGAAAAGGCTTTTGGTTTTTTGAGAGAGCCGATTGTATTAAAAGTTTTCCAATCCACTGTGATATACGATACAGATGAGATTCTGAATCCTGCCAACTTGTAGCTATGTGTTCTATAACCTTGTTTACCATATTTTTCTATGTTTCCCTTTCAATGTCTTTCTAATGAATGATAAATTTGAAGTTTATTTTATACATCTTTTATAGTTTAGATTGATTTGGTTATCAAATTATTTACAACTTTTCCTCTGAAATTGCTATCAGTAATTTTAAGACCTGTGGATCATTTGAAACATGATATTTAACACTTCATTAGAAATCTCGTTTTCTTCTTTATTTCCTGTTACAATACGAGATTCTTTCTTGATTAAAGCCTCATATTTTCAGTAGTATTTCTTTGTTATTTTACGATTCTCAAATTGTTTCAAGTCCAGGAAACGACCTCAACTGTATTTATGTTATTATTTTGAATTTCAAAACTATTATTCCTATTCTCATCTCTTAAAAAACCGAAGTAACAATTTATTGAATTCTTTCACAACTAAATAAAATTTTATTCCCCCATGACTGTCCCAAATAGCAGACAACCCAACATAGAACCCGGTCTCCAAGATCAAACTAGTATTGCTTTAAACCTATTTAATACCATTCTGCAAACAATGACTAACTGGGCAGAATTAGAACGTTCATGGGCTGCTATCGAGAGAGATATTAACATCCAAGAACAAAGGGAAGCTAGATAGAGACAGTTGAGAAACTGATTCTGTTTTACCTTTCTTTTTGTTTCTTATCCTTTAATTACCTTTACCTTTACGGATGCCTTGACGGTATACTTTACAACCTTAAAGTATAAACTCAGGAACAACATCTTTTTGGCGTCGTTTCCGGAGACGAAGAATCAAATCTTTTCCCTGGGAAGAACGACATTGACACTTTCTTTCTTTGATAGTGAACAAGGATATAAAACCTTCTAAGGCTACCCTTATTTTTCACTTGGTGACTCCACGATAAGTAAACTGGCTATTAGCCGAAATAACTCCAGAAAGAACCCAGACAGCAAGCAGACCTCGCCAGTCTCTGATCCGGAAAAGATTTTAAAATCACGCTGATCACCTAGACAAGTCTTTTTACCCATACATACTATTTGTCAGCCTGACTTTACGCAGTTGAACGTTTCAGAAACACTTGAAAGATCTGTCTCGCTTCCCCTCTCATATGATACGTTCTCTTTTCCTGAGGTTTTCTCCCCAGATTTCCGAGAATCCTCTCCTCACGCATTCCGAGCTTCAGCCTCAAATCTACCAATGGCCGCACAAGGAGGTGTCGGAGCTAGAGGTGGTGCCCCAGGAGGACCAACAGGTGGTCAGGTACCGCTTCCTGGGATCTTCGCTAAAGTAGTTGCTAGATATGCTCCCCTTGTCCTGCCAGTTCCCCTACACGATCTCCCCAAAAATTATATGAAAATCCTTTTGAAATTTACAGGAGAAGGGGATTTGACTGCCTAAGAACATATAAACTTCTTTGACCAATTTGCTGACATCCTCAGAATAGAACATGAAGATGTCTATTCTAGACTCCTCGTTCAGACTTTCGAAGGATAGGTGAGGACCTGGTTCTGATCCTTAGCATCCGGATCTCTAAGATCTTATGAGGAACTTGAAAGTGATTTTATTAGACAATGGAGAGAGAGGAAGGACCACCTCTACTACCTGACTGAATTTGGAGGCCTTTGAAAGAAAAACTCAGAATCAGTTCTAGAATTCACACAAAGGTTCAACAAGTTGTATAATAAAATCCAGGTTGAGGTCAAACCTTCACAACCCGCAACAAAGGTGACTTTTGTTGGCGATTTTGATCTTGATTTCGCCATATTATTGAGAGAAAGGAGATCAACAAATCTCACGAAAATGCAAGATGATGCTCTTGAGATTGAATCGAACATGATGGCATCAGGGAAATTAAAAGCAAAAATAGAAACCAGGAACAAAGAAAATAGGAAATTCAAAGAGCAAGGTGGACCCTCAGGATCGGGGAAATCCTTAGGAGATAAAATAGACGAGATGGCTAGGGTAATCATAGAACTTTCGAATAAGATCTCAAAAATGGAACTAGAGAAATCGAAGAGAGATAATTTCCCCATGAAGGATTTTAGAAGGAATCTTGATACTCAAGCCCCATAGAAAATAATTAAACATGAAGATCAAAAAATCCCAACCCCCTTCAAAAGTGAAAACTTCATTGGAGAGGAAGATCTAGAAGAATTTGAAGAGATTGATGAGGATATTTATAATCTTGGAAACGATAATAAATCACCTTATTTATCGAGACAAGATTACGAAAAATCCTTAAATAAAGAAATTACATCGGAAGACAATGTTAGCAACGACACGCATGAAAATTTGGCCTATCAGGGTATCGCAGATGATATTATAGCCGAACTATAGGAAAAATATGATTTAAGACCTCGAAACAAAAGTATCCCAACTGTTCCAACAAAAAAGATATTGCCAAGGGGCGAGACTGATGAGGTTACTCCAAAAGTTGCTGACAAACATACTGCAAAGACTCACACCGCTGACACGCAACCTGTCCAGTCGAAGCCAGTAGGAACACTCACTGTTAAAACATAGGCTCCTGTAAATGGAAACAAGTCCGCACTACAAAGAAAAGTTGAAAAGAAAGGAATGGAGGCCACGAACATAGAAAATGACAAGGCCCTCAGAAATTTTAATTTGGAAAATGAAATAAATAAAATCAAAATTCCTATTCCCCTCGTTGAATTAGCTAAAAATCCCATATACATAAAACAAATTGCCAAGATGATTAGCTTTTCTGAAGACGAAAGCCAGGCCGATGTCATCAACTTAGAAGATGACAAGCCAAACATAGTCTTTGGTCCACATTTCGAAGGTGCGAGAGACACTGTGGCTCCCTTTTATATCACGTTAACCTTGTTTGACCACCTACTCCATAACTGTATGCTAGATTCTGAAGCTTCCCACAATGTGATGCCAAAGGAAATTATGGAGAAACTCGGTCTCGAAATCAGAAGGCCCTATGGTGACTTATATTCTTTTGTTTCAAGGAAAGTCAAATGCATAGGCATGATTAAAGACCTGGTGGTAGGTCTGGCACAAATACTTGCAAAAAACATTCTTATGGATGTAGTGGTTGCTGACATCCCTCCGAAGTATGGTATGCTATTATCTAGGTCGTGGGGTGCCAAGGTTGGAGGATCTCTTCAACTGGACATGACATACGCTACAATTCTAGTTTTCGGAGAACAATACACACGTCTTTACAGAGACACTAGGTTGGCTTTCACGGTAGGCGATCCACATAACCCAATTAATCATCCTATTTATATTGCTGACCAAGATTTAGGAAATTGTATATTATCTATTGATGATGATTTTGAAGTAGATGTAGATGAAAGTTGTATAGAAGAAAAAACTGAAAAAGAAGAAATAAAAAAAATTGTATATAGCACTGGTGTATGGAAGATGTATTTTGACGGTGCTTCATCTTTCCTTGGAGCTGGAGCTGGGGAACTCCTTGTTGCTCTCGATGATCAATTCGTAATCCCCTTTTCATACAGGCTTCAATGGAATGTGGATTGTACAAATAATGCATGCGAGTATGAAGCTTTAGTGATAGGATTATAAGCCGCTAGGAGGATGAAAATAAAGAAACTCGAAGTCTTTGGCGATGCCAAGTTAATCATAAAACAAGTGAATTGACATTACCAGGCTAAACATCCTAGATTGAGGTCCTATAGGAATTGTGTCTGGGATCTGATCGAGAATTTCTTCTCCTCTGTGAATGTTCATTTTTTCCCAAGGACTGAAAAGCAACAGGCTGATGCATTAGCCAAAGCAGCATCAACTTTCACACCTCCTACCGCGTTTAAATTAAAGTATCACATACAAATGAGACATCGCCTTCGATACCGAATAACATACAACATTGGCAAGTCTTCGAGGATGATGAACAACTTCGCAAATTTTTAGAATCAATAGATGAATTTGCAGAAATGCATACTGATCAAGAAAATCAAAGTGATCCCATTTGGATTATGCAGGAGGCTGAGGATTCTAAAGAATTTCACGATAAATTTGCGAATCACCGAATGTTCGTTCTCAAGAATAATCAGATTCACAAGGGCTTAATCCCCTTGGAAATATTATTCAATCAAGATGATATCCCTTCAAAAACCACCCTACAGCCCCAACCTGGAGAGGTTTAGGACTGTGACATAGGAACTAAAGAAAACCCTCGGATGGTAAAACTATCCAAATATCTATCTACAGAAACCAAAAATAAATACACAGAGTTGCTTAGAAAGTACAAAGACGTTTTCGCTTGGTCGTATGAAGAGCTAAGAACCTATGACACCTCTGTGATCGAACATAAGATACCCCTGAAGCCTGGTGTCAAACCCTTTAAACAAAAACTTCAACAAATCAACCCCATCTTATTACCTGTTATCGAGCGGGAAGTCAAAAAACTCCTTGATGCAAAGATAATTGTACCACTAAGATATTCTGATTGGGTAGCAAACCTGGTCCCGGTTAGGAAGTAAAACGAGGAAATTAGACTGTGTCGATTTCAGAAATCTTAATAAATCCTCTCTCAAAGATAATTACCCCTACCTAAAATGGATCACGTTTTAGAAAAAGTGGTAGGAGCTAATAGGATGTCGATGATCGATGGATTTTCAGGTTACAATCAAATTGCCATCAACGATCACGATAAAGAAAAAACAACCTTTACCACTCCTTGGGGTACATTTATGTATGATAAGATGCCGTTTGGTTTGATGAATGCAGGTGCTACTTTTCAACGAGCAATGGATATCGCTTTCGTTGGCGAACGAGACAAATTTGTAGTTATCTATTTGGATGACCTAACTGTTTTTTCTAAATCAGATGAAGATCATCTGATACATCTCAAACAAACATTTGAGAAATGCCGCAGGTTTGGTCTGTCCTTAAATCCTAAAAAGTCTCACTTCGCTATGCAAGAAGGCAAGCTTTTGGGCCATATTGTATCTCGAGATGGAATTAGAATTGACCCTAAAAGAGTTGAAGCTATAGATACAATAAGTATTCCTAGGAATGTGAAAGAAATTCAGTCATTCTTAGGAAAAATAATTTTTTTGAGAAGATTTATTCCAAACTTCGCTGAAATCATGAAATTGATCACAGATATGCTCAAGAAAAACAACGAAGTGAAATGGACAGCAGAAGCTAAAGCATACTTTGCACGCATCAAGAAGGTTATAAGCGAGGCACCTGTACTGGCGAGCCCCGATTATCTCAAGGATTTCCTTATTTTCTCATTTGCCTCTGAACACACACTCACCGCGGTACTCCTTCAGAAGAACAAAGAAGGTTTCGAGCAACTGATAGCTTTCTTTAGCAAAAGTCTCTGAGATACCGAACTCAAATATAATATAATGGAAAAATAAGCATATGCTATGGTAAAAGCGTTAAAGGCTTTCAAAACCTATGTTTTACATTCTAAGGTGATTGCATATGTACCTACTATCTCCGTAAAAGATATTTTGGTTCAGGCAGACCGTGATGGAAAAAGAGGATGATGGCTTGCCAAAATTCAAGAGTTCGACTTGGAGATAAAACCAACAAAATTAGTAAAGGGGAAAGGATTAGCTAAAATCTTAGTTGAATCCAATTTCAGAGCTCTCGGGATAAACAACTCTCAGGGGGAGGAAGAGTGGGTAGACGTGAATGAACTTGAGGATCGAATAGTTGAAAACCGAATCGAAGAGAAATTTGCTTCATCAAATTGGTACAAGGATATAGTATCCTACTTGTTAACATTGAAATTTCCAAATGACTTGTCCCCATCCAAATCCAAAACACTGAAGCTGCATGTGGTCAAATACTGTATTTCCGAAAAACAATTTTATTGGAAGGACCCGCTTGGATTTCTCTTGGTCTGTCTGGTCGAATCAGAAACAAAAAAGGTCATAAGCCAATTTCACGAAGGAGTGTGTGGAGGACACCACGCTTGGAGAGCAACGGCTTATAAGATCCCGAGGGCTGGGTATTATTGGCCCAAAATTTTCTCAGACGTCAATGCCAAGGTACGAGCTTGCAGCCCTTGCCAATTTTTTGCAGGCAAGCATAAACTCCCAGCAATGCCATTGATTCCGGTCAAAACATAAGCTCATTTTCAACAATGGGGATTAGATTTCATAGGCGAAATTAATCCTCATTCTAGTGCTCAACATAGATGGATCATGACCACTACAAACTACTTCACGAAATGGGTGGAAGCTATTCCAACGAGAAAGGCTACTGATTCGGTGGTAATAGATTTCTTAGAAGAAAATATTTTGTCTAGGTTCGATTGTCCCAGAAAGATAGTCACAGACAACACATAGGCTTTTAAATCTATGGCTATGGTCAGTTTTTTCCAAAAATATAATATTGTGCTTGGTCACTCCACAACATACTACCATCAGGGAAATGGTTTGGCTGATTATTCAAACAAGAGATTAATCAGTATAATTAAGAAAGTGTTAAGCGAAAATAAAAAGTCTTGTCATGTGCATTTGAAATATGCTCTGTGGGAAAATCGGATAGGAACGAAAAAGTCTATCAGCACTTCTCCCTTCCAAATGGTATACGGGACAGATGTAGTGTTGCCTATAAACCTAGCACTTCCTGTAATGAAACTGTTGCAAGATGAGAAGGAAGAACCAAATCCTGTCACGAGAAGTATAAATCAGTTGATTGAAGTTCAACAGCACAGGGCGGTAGTGGATGAAAGGCTGCAGAAATATCAGGATGACATGAAAGTGTTATTCGATCGTAAAGCCAAAGACATAAATTTTCTCCTTGGAGATTTGGTTTTGAAATGGGATGCTAGAAAGGAGGATTCGGGAATAAATGGTAAATTTGATCAGATCTGGTACAAACCATTCAAGGTTGCATCTCCTGAAGAAAGGAATTCATTTTTGCTAGAAAATTTGGATGGTAAAATCCTGAATGCCCCCGTCAACGAACGTTTTTTAAAACATTATATGGAATAATTGATTTCCAGAATTCCCATTGTATATACCGTTTTGTTTAGTCTTTTATTTCATAATTTTCTTAGGGAAGTCTACTTTCATTCTGTAAATAAAGAAAAATAAAATAAAATTGGTTTATGTCTCTTTTAGAAATAAGGATACAAAATTCTTAATGTATCCAATTCCTTAAAACCCTGATACTTTTCATATTGTTCTTTCACAGGATTCTGGCTGACAGCCTGACAAGTAAAAGCAACAAACGAACAACCTTAAAGTGGAAGATAAATTTACCAAAAATAGGTGATAGATAAGATTTTCTATTATTTCAAAAAGAGAACGAAAATGGTAAGGCAAAGGTGTGAGTCTCAACAAAGTTTGTTTTGTGAAAACAAAGATTTTGTATCAACAAGTGTTTTGTAACAAAGATGTGTTTTCAAAATCTAGGCCTTTAGGGTTTCACTTAGAACAAGATAGGAGGTAAATAAAGTAAAAATCTTTAAGAGAGAGTTCCTAGAGTTGGATTTGATTTATGACCTCTATTTTTCGACTTCCATATCGTTCTACGCCCCCTCTTTCAACCCTCAGTTTTGAATCAAGCTTCTTTTTCAGGTTTCCCATAGAGGGAGAAGAGATTACGTCTTAACTTTTGGAAATTGAAAAACAACTCTTAATTAGTAAGACCGGTCCTCATATCTCTTACTCTCCGACTAAACATGGTTATGCTTAGACCGATCCTGACTCTCCTAGGTCTCTTAACAGTTTTTCTGAGGATTTAAGCTTGCTCAAAGGAAGACTCCTGAAATTAATCTCCCCCTTTTTCTCTGCAGACTAAGATGTTTTGAAAGTTGAGAAAAGGTTGGTCTAGAGTAATCAAAATAGGTTGACAAACCTCCATTTCAATTTTTACACAGATACCACCCCTGGTATATTAAGTATCATTGATTGCCCCCGCTTTGTATTCATACAGTAAATATAAGACAGATGGTGAAAGGAAATTCATATTTGATTGCCCCCATCTAGTCCAAAAGACGATGAAAGGAAATTCATTTAAATGATTTCCCTCCTCTAATATAAAAAGACAGATAACTTAACCGGGGTATTGAACAGGCTCGCTGGCAGTGAAGCAATATCTGAGGTTAAATGTATAATTAGCATTCAAAGCGGTGAAAGGAAATTCAGTAAAAAGGGACATATAACTTCACCGGGGTACTGAACAGGCTCGCTGGCAGTGAAGCAATATCTGAGGTATCTGTAAGGTTTTCATACTTAAATACCACTCTACTCTAGTTACCGATTTTTTTGAAACCGGATCTGCATCCCAAGTCAAGACAGGGCTCCCCAATTGAAAATATGAATTTTGCTTCGTTTGATGCAAGTTGAAAGCCACAAATCTGTTGAGTTTACTAAGATTGTTTTCATCATCTTAATGCTAACTTAATTTCAGTAACGGGAAGGAGAAGATCATGAATAAGACTGCAACTGAGTTTACAACAAATGTAAACTTTGAAAAGATTTTCAGAAACAAAAATGAAATCTCCTCTTTTTTCTTATGTATCCCCTTCCTTATCATTTTCTACAGGGATAAACCCTTGACCCCATTAACCCAATGAAGGCACTAAGTCTACATGTTCTCCTCATCCCACAAGGAGATGAGGTCCCCAGTTGGAGCCTATGTTGAAACAATTCTTAATTTTTTTTATGCCTAAGACCCAAACTTTCCTTTTTTCAGGTTTCGGCTTTTCATAAAACACAAGTTTCATTATCATTCCCAAACGCACGGTACCGATTTCTCGAAGAACTCAATTATTTGAATAATAAAAGGCAAAAAACCTAAAAGTATTATAAGAATCCTGACACATTTTCTATAAAATTATTTTAATCATGATAAGCTTTAAAACTAACGGATTTAAGGTTAACTTTAAAGAGTTTTCGGGATTCAGGGTTTGCTGAAAACATATTTTTCAATACAAATTGAATCACGAAATCCCGATCCCTGATTTCCTGAAATAAAGAGAGTTAGTTTAAATGCTAATTAATTAATTCTCTAACGCAAAAAGTTAAGGCTTAAGTTAATCATTTTGCGATTTCGGGATTCGGGGTTCAGTGATAACACATCTCTTGTCAAAATGATCCCCGAAATCCCGAATCGCGAAATCCTGATCCATAATTTGTGTTAAACCGAACTAACTCTATTTTGTCCTTAACCCTGATTATTAGTTAATTAAGATGAATTTAAGTCCTATTTTTAAAACACGTCGCGATTTCACAATTTCGGAAATCGGGATTCGTCAATGACATACTTCTTGTCAAAATGATCCACGAAATCCCGAAACGCTAAATATCAATCAATCACTTTGCTAAAATGTTTAAGTCTTAATTAACACGTCGCGATTTCAGAGATCAGATTTCATCGATGACATACTTCTCGACAACACGATCCCCGAAATCCCGAAAAATAAAATCTTCAGCCTTAATCTATGTTTAGCACCAATTAACCTTTTTCCAAAGCACGATTAATGATAATCATTTTTTAAGGTTTCGTTCATGTTTCAGTTTCCGATTGAGTAAAATGTCCCGAGTTTTCTTTAAAAATCCAAAGGCGCTAAAATACGGCCATTTAAATAATGAATCACTGGTGATACGTGGTACTAATGTGTATCTCAGTAAAATATCTTCCCCATTAAATCCCTTGAATTCTTTTCAGCTGCGTCAATCCCGTCACTTTTAAATGAATTAAAAGAGCATTTGAATGTCTATGTTTTCATTTTATCAAGCGCAAAAAACACTCAGCTGAGCTCATTCATTCATTTTCTGTGACAGGTTTTTCCATTTAACGTAAAGTCATGGCACCGAAAAAGGCACCGAAGAAGAGTGAAGATACACAGGAAGGAGATATCATCTCCGACACCACGCCACACACTATAGACTCCATTAAATCTTGGACTCAAATCTATGAATTTCTGGAATGTGAACTCAAGAATGCTCATCCTGATTCTGAGAATCACTATCGGGACATAGCTGAATCAGAGCTTCATAAGATCGCTGTGCACCCTCGGCTCATGGCATACAATGATATGATCAGTTGGGCCCTGGAAAAGGTCGATATCTCGACGAGGAGCATCTTAAACGATCAAGGAGTCATCGTTGGCTCATTCAGGCTAGAACACATACAAGTAATGTATAAACTCTCGCAAAATCCTAAACATACTTTTAATGCCGAGTTTTTAGCAGAGTTTCAGAGGAAAGAATGCACTGAGGTAGACCGGACTTATCCTGATATGATTAGAGAATGGTGGAGGTGTCCATGAAAATTTAGAGTCGATACCCATGAGGTTTATGCTACAACATCCTTGAATGAATACATGGTCTACGTAGCCATTATGCTATGTAGACTTTTCGGGAGAAAAGATCCCTGCCATTTTCATGCAGATTGGGTGCCGTTTTTGGAAGAAGCTTCAGAAGGGTATGCTTTTAACTGGAGTAAGATTTTGTCGGATAACCTAACACAAGAAATCTCAAACTACAAAGTTGCAAAATCAAAGGGACAATCAGTGGCCTTTTACATGTCAGCATACATTATGGATGCAATCTGCTATGTGACTCCTTTTCCCTTAATGAATTGGAGTTGGAACATAACCTGTCCAAAACCCATTCATGGATATCATTCTGCCCTTTGGGAAGAAAATGCTAAGGACGCATTTTATGAAATTTGTCATTTTGTTATAATTCTGATGCATAAAATATTTGTTGGATGCAAACCTCCTCGCATTTCTAATACAGTCACAGAAAATCTTAAAGCAATAGCCGACTGGTTTATTGACGAGAATTTTTCCTACATTAGGGTTTATGGTTGTTCTATTCCCCCTCATGCACTCCCTAAATTCCTACCAGACAGATTGGTGTGTAGAGAGGCAGCCCACCAGATAGTAAAAGACGACATTGGATTAGAGCTAAAGGCAGCTCATAAGAAGTCATGGCCAACTTTCCCTGTACATGTCGGGAAATTTTCATTACTGAATCTAGGCCATTCTAAAGTAGAGGCTGAATCACTAGAATAAGTAAAATTGGTAGATATTGAACACAAAAAGAATGCGCCCTATCAATTAATAAGCAAACATTTGATACATTGTAATTTAAAAGCCTATGAGCATGAAACATCTGTTTATGATGACGTATTCAAGGAGGTTAAATCCTATGAAGAGGTATTGAACAGAGTACAGGCCTTGCCACCTGATTCACAAATTTGTTTTGCGTCATTCCAGAGCCATAGGTGAAGCTGTTTACCCAAAAGTTTGTAGGGCGAAGCTACAACCCCACCTCTTGAGCAGGAAGGGCCTCCCCCAGGTTTTGAAACAAATATACAGGACAAAGAAAATACTAAAATCAATATGAAGGATACTGGAATACCTTCACAAGACACAAAAATTTCCCAGACAAAAGAATCAGAGGCAGGGAAGGGAAAGGAGCTAGAAACATCCCCAGAAATCCCCAAGGATGTCCTAGAAAAGACAGGAGGAACATCATCGACAAAACTTGGAAGTCCCATTACTTCCTTGACTCCATTACAATCCACTTATGGAAACCCCCACGAGGGAGCTTTGTATGTCAGTGACTTGGAACCAATTTCTAGAGATGAGATTCCTTCATTAGATTATTTTTTCAGTAAAAAGAGAAGGGCAATCTTGAAACATGAAATCCATCCAAGAGGAGATGGTATGGTTAAAAAGCATAGGGTCATTATAGATGGAAATAAACTTAAAGATGGAGAATTTGATACAGAGATAGCAGGCACGATGAGAGCTTTAGCATCGACAAATTTATATTCTGTGGGCAGTTTGACAACCATGTTGGAACAAAAAGACCAAATGATAGATCAACTACAGGGCAAATTGAAAGAAACTGAAAGAAATATCAGTTGGGGAATAAAAAAGGGTCTAGAACAAGCTTGATTAAAAGATATTCAAGAGATTCAGAAAATGAAAACAAGCTTAGAGGAAGCAAATCAGATAATACAGGTCACCCGGGCACAGGTCCTAAAGCAGGAAGAAACAAATAAACAATTACAAGATAAAATTAGTTCTATTTCAAATCAAGTGGTAGAGCTTGAAATTTTCTAGGCTCAGGTATTGGGAATACATTTGAAAATAGAAGAGGAACAACATAAAGTGTTTTCAAATCTGGAAGTTGTCCAGAATTACTTTCAGGAAACAAATAAATCTTTGGAGAATGTTCTCCAGAAAGAAAGAGAAGTGAAAGCGGCTAGAACAACTTTTCAAAAAGCAATAGCCCTTTCAACAAAGGAAGAGGTCGGAAAGATTAAGAAACTATCCATTTCAGAAGAAGTTAAAGGAGATGTAATACTCAAAGTGTGGGAAGCAGACTTGGCCGAAAATAAAAGAATAACCAGAGATGTCAATGATGATTGTCAAGGGATTTTTGATCTCTTAGAAAAGACTTCATTGAATATTGGAAAAAATGACTGTCCTGGGTTATTAGGCGAGATTAACATTGTCAAGCACTAGCTAAGGTTCAAGGAAGATTTGGAGGAAATGGAGGTAGAGATCCCAAAAATTAAGGTAATCAATATCTCTGAAATCGACAAGTGGATGGTAATATCGAACTTAAAGTTGCAAACTATTAAGTTCACAAGGAAGATAATAGAAGATCGCTTGCCCGAATTACAGAAAAAATTCTTCATATTTGAGGCAAAAGAGATACCGGACGTTCCCAGAGTTTTGGTGAAGTTTTTGGGAAAATGTGTTCACTGTCTTGAGGCGGAAGAAGGAAGTTCATCAACACAAACATAAAAGTACTCTTTTGAATATTTTCATCATTAGAAATTAGAAAAGAAATGTAAACAGTTTGACATGATTTGTCCATGTAACCATAGTCCTAGGAAGTTGGTTAAGCACCAACGGGAAAATATTTGATGATCATGTATAAATATATTTTGAGAGGACTGAGAAAAGGCTTTTGGTTTTTTGAGAGAGCTGATTGTATTAAAATTTTTCCAATCCACTGTGATATACGATACAGACGAGATTCTGAATCCTGCCAACTTGTAGCTATGTGTTCTTTAACCTTGTTTACCATATTTTTCTATGTTTCCCTTTCAATGTCTTTCTAATGAATGATAAATTCGAAGTTTATTTTATACATCTTTTATAGTTTAGATTTATTTGGTTTTCAAATTATTTACAACTTTTCCTCTGAAATTGCTATCAGTAATTTTAAGACCTGTGGATCATTTGAAACATGATATTTAACACTTCATTAGAAATCTCGTTTTCTTCTTTATTTCCTGTTACAATATGAGATTCTTTCTTGATTAAAGCCTCATATTTTCAATAGTATTTCTTTGTTATTTTACGATTCTCAAATTGTTTCAAGTCCAGGAAATGACCTCAACTATATTTATGTTATTATTTTGAATTTCGAAACTATTCTTCCTATTCTCATCTCTTAGAAAACCGAAGTAACAATTTATTGAATTCTTTCACAACTAAATAAAATTTTATTCCCCCATGACTGTCTCGAATAGTAGACAACCCAACATAGAACCTGGTCTCCAAGATCAAATCAGTATTGCTTTAAACCTATTTAATACCATTATGCAAATAACGACTAACCGGGAAGAATTAGAACGTTCATGGGCTGCCATCGAGAGAGATATTAGCATCCAAGAACAACAAGAAGCTAGACATAGACAGTTGAGAAATTGATTCCGTTTTACCCTTCTTTTTGTTTCTTATCCTTTAATTACCTTTACATTTACGGATGCCTTGATGATATACTTTACAACCTTAAAGTATAAACTCAGAAGCGGAAGAGTTACCATGATGATCAGGCAGAGGACTCATAATGAGTAGAATATGAAGAACAAAGAGAGAACGTGGCACATAAGAGATTGGATAGCTGTGGAAGAGTGAAGTGGAAAAAACTCTTCGATGTGGAGGAGATTGGAGCAGAGTGAGCATGCAGAGGCATGGAGAATATTTCATGCACAAAGAGCACAGAGACTATAAGAATGTGGAACAAAAAAGAGATAAGTGTTGTCGCTGTGTAGGAGAATTCAGGTGTGTGCAAGGAGGCAGAGAACAGGAGAATAAATGCATAGTAGAGGAATGGTGCATTGAAGGGATATGGCGTAGAGAGCATAAAAGGCAGAAAAACATAAAGTGCAAGGGGTGTGCAGAAGACACTGATGCAGACAGGGCAGAGCAGTGTAACAGAACAACGACAAGGCTGGTAAGCCATTGAATAACTTTATATCACTGTAATAAGTTTTAGTAACAAGGAATTTATATTTCAGGGTGGTTGGGAGGTGCTAGGGAGGACTGGTGTCCTCAG
>ML789802.1:431792-453314 GCA_009831015.1 Picea engelmannii
TTTCAGTGTGGAAAAACATTTACTGTGTGTTTTTACCAGTTTACCGTCTTTGGTATAATACCTTTTATCTTCTTCTTTTGCTTTTGTAAATATTTGGATAAAGAATTATTCAAGTCTTCGTTCACGTGCAACTTCCCATTTAAATATTTTGCATGGAAATAAACATTATTTTATTTAATTTGTAAAACTTAAATCTTACCTCCGTAAAACCTTTTCACCGTGAGGAGGAATTTCATTTATTAGAAATTCCATAATTGTTGTTGAAATGCACTCCTGGAAAAATGCCACACATTAAACATATGATAAATGGTGCATTTATTACATCCAGCTTGGGGTTGGAGTGGTTTAAACCAAACTACTTTTACCTTCGACGTAGAAACGCGTGTCCACGAAAGAAACCACAGTAGTTTTCCCCGACCCACCTTCACATAATTAACCTCCTCGCTACTTCAATCCCCGATATGTATGTGCGCCCTCCATCCAACCTTTGACTTTTCCACATTATAAATTGAGATTCGTGCCCATGATTTGACTTGATTCCATAAATTAAATATTGGATTAAATATTAATATAAATATTTTAGTATAAAAACATTTATATTAATAATAATAAACCCTTTTTCTATTTTCTAAAGACTTTGGGCTTATGAGGCTTAACACATGACTTTGTGGATAGGGTAAGGGTACTTAATAAAATAAATATTTTTTATTTTCAACGGGAATATGAAAATAAGGGTAAAAATGAATGAAGTGATGAAACTAAGGGATTTAGATAAGCGTTAAGGCTAGGTATAGGTTTGGGATATTCGCCAAATTTTTTACTCATGGAGGACATGACTATTTTGGATGATTAGTTTAGTGAAGGATTTAGGTGATGGGAGCTTGACGGAGTTGGTGAAAAATTTGAAAATATGAGTAGAAAAATAGCACAAGGACAACACGCTTTGGGAAAAATTAATACAAATTAGCAGGTGATAACACATGCCATAATGACTCGAATTTCCCATGGCCAAGGGTATCATGAGCGATATCGTAGGCTAAGACGAGATCCCCTTCACTGAATGAGAAAAGGTTGACATGGCGGTCGAAGGTGGCTTTGGAACATTTTTTAGCTGCCTCATTGTTCTATAATGAAGATTTATGATCTTCATCCAACGACTCTAAGGTCAGCAAGCGCTGCTCCATTGGAGCAGTGTCAGGTAATAACTCAATGGAAGTGCATAACGTGGGGATTTCACACTCGATAGGGAGGGTGGATTCGATCCCATGGACGAGGTGGAACAATGTAAAACCGATGGAAGTTTTGAATGCCATGCGATAAACCCATAATGCGGAAAGAAACATATGATGCCAGTTGGTCTTATGTTTGTTGACAGTACGTTGTAGCATGGTTTTGAGGACTTTGTTGACAACCTCGACCTGTCCGTTGGAATGAGGGTATTAAGGAGAGGAAAACTCATGGGAGAAGCCTAACTTTGAGGAGAGTTCCACGAAGATCTCATTCTCAAAGTGTTTACTGTGATCATACACTAACTGTAGTGGGACTACGAATCGAGTAATGACATGGTTGAAGAAAAAATGCACTGCTGTGTTAGCGGTATTGTTGAAAGTGGGCATGGATTTGACCCATTTGGTAAAGTAATCTACTGCCATGACAATGTACTTGTGTCCGTTACTAGACGAAGGATGGAAATTCATGAAGTCTATGCCCCATTTGTAGAAGGGGTTGTCGGTGATGACTGGGTGTAGAAGAGTTGGTGCTGCTCGTGCTTTGTTTGCTTAAAGCTAGCATTTTTCACATCGCTTGACAACATGGATGATGTCATGAAACAATGTGGGCTAGAAGTACCCTGCTCGAATGATTTTTTGGGTGGTGGACATACCCGAGAGGTGACCACCACAAGGGCCTCTATGGAAATCGTTCAAGACTTTGTCAGCTTCATCAATGGTCAAACATTGACGAAGGATGGTGTCGACTCCGCGTCGATAAATAACGTCTCTGATGAGGACATATCAAGGGGCCTGATGGAGAATGTGTCGTTGATCGTCTCGAGAGATATGAGACCAAAACTTATGTGTCCATAGGTAGATGAGGAGATTGTTGTACCACAGGTCATCGGAGGGGATGAAGAAGAGGTGTTTATTGGGAAAATATTTATTGATGGGGGAAGATGTGGCATCCGAGGGAAAGTCCGTAATGAGTTCGGTGAGGACAAGCTCTTTCTTTCTTTTGGGAGTTGATAACTCTAGGTCATATTCCTAGAGGATAACGATCCATCATGAAAATTTTCCATTAATTTGTCATCGACTAAAAAAGTAGTGCATGGGGTTGGAGTCTACTATGAACTTGGTGTTTCAAAGCAAGATATCATGGCGCAACTTTTGGCCTACGTGGACAACTGCTAGGCAGAGTTTCTCATCATTATTGTACTTTAGGGCTGGCCCTGAAAGATTTTTATTGATATAGTAAATGACATGTTCACGCCCATCATCCCCTAATTGGATGAGGAATCTTGCTACTAAGACAGTTGAGGATGACAAGTAGAAGATGTAATCACGATCATAGTCTGGAGGACTAATCAAAGGGGCATTGGATAAGGTGGATTTTAAATCATCAAAAGTTGTTTGAGCATGTTCATCCCATTGGAATGGGATACATTGGAATAATAGGCGGAGGAAACCATGCGTGTGAGTGGCGTATTCTGGGACAAAGCGATGTAGGAACTTGTCTTTGCCTTGCAAGCTCTGTAGTTGGCGTAAATTCCTAGGTGGTGGAATTTTCGTGATCACTTGGACCTTGAGGGGGTCCACCATGATGCTGTGTTGGGAAACAATGAACCCAAGGAGGCGTTCGGTCCTGACGCAAAAGATGCACTTGAGAGGGTTCAAGCAGATATTATACTGGGGACATCATTGGAAAACGATGTGTAAGTCATCTAAATGATGAGTTCATTTTTTGGATCGAGCAGTGAGGTCGTCCAAATAAGCGAGAATGATGCAAGCAATATGATGGAAAACATAGGTCATGGCCTATTGAAATGTAGCACCGACGTTCTTGAGTCCAAAAGGCATGACATGATAAGCAAAGGTACCCTAAGGGGTAGTAAAAGTGGTTTTATATTGATCTGCTGGATGTATTTGGATTTGATTGTAGCCAGATAATCCATCCATGAAGGACAGTGCCTCATGGCCAAAATAGTCATTGATAATTTAGTTGATGAAGGGGGTTGGAAAGTTGTCTTTGGGACAATCATGGTTGAGATTGAGAAAATTTATGCAGACACAAATAATGCCCTGTTTCTTGTTAACGAGGACGGGGTTGGAGACCCATGAGGTATACACAATGGGGTAAATGAACTTGACAGAATGTAACTTGTAAATTTCAGCTATGATATCCGTAGCTTTGGATGGGTGAAGAGGGCGTTTCTTTTGACGAACTGGGGAAACAACTAGCCAAGTGTCGATTCGATGTTCGACTATAGATGGATCAAGGTCGGGAATCTTCGTATATGACCAGGGAAAAATATCCTAGTATTCCTGAAAGAGAGCTTTGTAAGCCATGAGTTCTTCAGGGGAGCATGCAATGCCAATGGTGATTTCTTCTATGATTCCTGGTTTGATGGAAATGCCGATTTTGATAGTGGGGGAGATGTTGAACATGATGGATTCTTCAAAATCATCTTGGGTAGTGATAAGGTTGCAACTACCTATAACGCTTGGACTCCAGGTGGGGTGTAGAAGAAGGGAATTTGGGTAATGGATGTTTATATTATGGTAGCTGCGGGAGGTATTTACCTCCACGTGTAAACCTGACGATAATAGAATATTTCGGGAAGCAGGAAGAAACCCTAATTGACTGGATAATAACCCTAGAAGACAAGTCAACTCAAGAGAATGACTTGTATTAGGTTATTAGCCTCCACAATAAGAAGTCGGCTAAAGAAAATGTTATATACTAAAGAATTAGTACCCAGAATGAGAATTCGGCCCAGACAGTCTGCCATAAATACTATAAATACAGGAGACTAGTATTCATTCTGGCCAAGATTCTCATAACTCCATAAGCAACACTTGTGTGCACTACAGTTGGCTAGTTTGTGCGCAAGTTTGGAGGAGAGATGTTGTTGCAACTAGCATATTTTGGTTTTGGATTGGACTCTCTTTTGGTTATGGTTTGGACTCTCTGAACAACTCTTGTTACTCTTTCTTGGTGCGCTATCCTTGGAGAAATATGCGCCACCTTTGTTTGGATATATAGCCTAGGGTTTTCTTCCATAATGATTCTCTGTCAAGGTTAAGGTGCTCGGGGGTGGCTTCTGCCTATGGTTGGGTGACAATAGTGATATTGTCTATGGTTAAATGAGCACATCCATTATATTCTAACAGGTTATGGGCCCACACCTCCTTCATTCAGTCTAACCACTAGAAGGGAGCATAGCCATAAGGATACAAAGCTCGTTGAAGAACTGCCACTAGGGTTTCTAGAAGGATCAGTTACTAAAGCACTGCCGCTAGGGTTACTAGCAGGTGCAGTTGCAGAAACCCTAACCCTCTCGTTAAGGAACCTTAAGTGAAGGGATTTACCTAATTTTCGGATAGACTAGTGTGCCCTAGCCTAGCGCACCTCCTGGTACTCTCACCAAGCTAAGACATCAAGTTTTAGTTTTTGGTAAAATCTAGGGTTGACCAAGTCAAAGCAGACATGATTTACTCTATGAAGTCAGAAAAAAAAGTTAGAAGGGGATTCTAACTTCAGAGCATGGAATACAAGGATTGATCTCATCCTTACCAAGAAAAAAGTGTTGGATATCGTGAAGGGAAAGATTGTGGAACCAAAGTTTGAAGAAGGAAAATAGAAGGAACCGCATAATGTTGCAGTTATGGAGAAGTTAAAAGACAATGACATCAATGCCATAAGTATCATAATGGATTCTATAAAATACCACTTGATACCCTACATCTCCCATCTTGATTCATCTAAGAATATGTACAATTCCCTAACAAACCTCTTCTCAGTTAGAAACATTGGACAAGTAATGAGTCTGAAGAATGAGCTCCGTGACATGAAGATGAATGATGATGACAACATAACATCATACTTTGTGAGGATCTCTCAGTTAAAAGATCAACTACAAGCTATTGAAGAAATAATCTCAGAGAAGGAACTGGTAAATATAGTACTCAATGGTCTTCCCAAGACATGGGATGCATTTGCCGCAAGCATGAACACAAGGAAGGAGCATCCTACATTTGAAGAACTTTGGACTTGATGTGCGCAAGAATAATCAAGGATCAATGCAAAAGAGAAACCCCAAAATAAATACGATGATCAAGCCTTCACAACAAAGTTTAATAATTTCAGGAATAAAAAGAAGTTTGGCTCCAGGAAGAAACCAAATCAAGAGAAATATATGTCAAGATTACAATTCTTCAATTGTCGAAAGTATGTTCACTACAAGAATCATTGTCTCGAGTTAAATAAAAGGAAGGAAACACATGAAGCATCAGTTGCCGAAGAAAGAAAACCCTCAAATAAAGCCAAGCAGGATAAAACAAACTTCTTCTTCTAAGACAAGGTAATGACATTCTTCATAGTTCTTGTACATACCATGTTTACATATTTTCTGTACATATGTTGCATATCTATTTCTTAGAAGATAAGATGTTCAAAGAGAAACTACACCTATGGAAGAATAAAAAAATAAGGACTGTTATCACAATGACTACAAGTCAGGTAATACACATGAAAGGATGAAGTACATCAACAACCCCTGGTAAAAATTCATGTGGAAGCTATTGCATAAGTAACAATTGCAAGATAAACCGAAATCAGAATAAAACTTGAAGAAACCTAGAAGAAGTAAAAATAGAAAGAAGTCAACAATCAAGAGGAAATTGGAAAAGGACTTATGGCACTTTGCAGAAGGCAATAAGGATGTAGACGAAAGCATGGACTCTCTTAGTTGGAGGGAGTTTATTAGAGAATTCCAAAATATGAGCATGCATTCATGCATGAAGCAAGGATTAGGAGGGAGATAACCTAAATTATACGATCCATTGAAGATGATGAAGTATCTATCCATGGTAGCAACCATGAAAATCAACATGTGTTCAGTGTGACTTCAGAAGAAGTCTTCTTCAAAAAGAAGCCTTAAAGTAATCCCTGGTTGTCCATCCACATCCATGATTCTATGATGAAAGAAAGAAGTTGGAATCTTCAGGGTATGGAATCTATAGAAAACTCCATGAACTCAAGAGCTAAAAAGAAACATGAATATTTCAAGAGAGAAAGAAAAGATAGAACAATCAGTCAGTGTATCAAGAATCGCAAGACTACCAACCCGATATGAAATCTCTAAAAGCAATCAAGCAGAGGAACTGAAAGTTGTGATGAAGAAAAATATATGGAAGACTTATGAATGAAAGCATTACAAGATCCAGAACTAGAGGTTCTCCCAGATGGAGGGAGAAGACTATGATGATTGTGTGTTCCAGTAAACCAAACATACCTCTTCATGATTATATCGTTCACAATATCCATGGTTACTCAAAAGCTTAGGATGATGGATTGCTAATACATGAAAACTCTCATGATGGAAGAGGAAGTACCAATTGGATTTGTTCTAGTTTGACCCTTGCCACGATGTTATGAACTAGCTGGAAACAAAGATAAATCGAACAATGATATACTTTATTGATCAGAGCTATATGAAGCCTTAAGAGAAAACCAGTGTCCCAGAAAGACCGAAGTACATTTGAGATCAAGCATTGCATTCTCCGTGATGAAGTCCAGAAAGGAGAAAGTGGTTCTCCAATATATATCTCCACAAATGAGCAGATAAGAAAACATTTTGGTGAATCTTCTGTCCAAGATGAACGAGTTTGCATACTCAAGCTGGAGCTCATGGAGACGACTTCCTTATTGAAAAAGGAAGAGATGACCCCCAGGTTGGGAGGGATCATTGATGTGTTATTGACTTATGGAAAGTCATTTTTCAATTCGAAAAATGGTCCAAGATGAGCCGTTCCTTTCCAGATCGGAAAGTGGTTTGAGATTTCTGACGGACAGGCATTTTTCGGTTTGGAAAATGGTCCAGATCGAACGATCATTTTTCGTAATGAAAATGGTTCAATGGATCGTTGATGTACCATAGACAACGATTCCCCTTGTGGTCAACATGGGGAATGGTCTAGGACAGTCTCTCTTCTTGACGATCACTCTCAGTAGTGGTCAAGAAGACTGCTCCACCTTGCCGGACAGTCATTATGTCGAAGCTCATAGTTGTGAGCAGTTTCGAAGAATCGTCCATTTTGGAGGTTGGTGGAGGACAATCATTTCCTTAGGAAATGGTCCAGACAATCATTCCCTAGGGAAGATTCATTCTCTCTAGGTTTCACTTTGTTTATTTCTGGAGGAATGGACCAGATAGGTGAATGGTCCAGGTTCAACAATCAGGGACAAACATTCCCTAGGGAAGACTCATTCTCTCCAGCTTTCACTTTGTTTAGTGCCGGAGGAATGGCCCAGATAGGTGAATGGTCTAGGCTCAGAAATCGGGACAATTATTCTTCCTTTCTTGAGAAGAATAGTCCAAATAGCTCATCATTGATGTTTTACCTTCTGAGTGTAGATGCTCTTCCAAACCTCACAGATGTGAGTGGAAGAATGACCCAGATGATTCAGTTTATATCATAACAATGTTTTATGTGTAGGTTGATATCAGATGATTGTTATGGAGACTGTATGTCTCTGGACAATAGCTGTATGCTATTGTGGTGGATGTGTTCCACTGATTGTGACTATACGTCACTGATCAAGTATCTGTGTGCTACTTGGTGTGGTAGTGTACCACTGGATAGTAGTTGTGTACTACTATGGATAGACACAATTGTGTTCTATTGAATGACATTGTTCCGATTGACTTGAAGACTATCAATAGTATTGGAATTTTTTTATCATCTAGATGGATGATCAATGGACAAAGATTTCCCAAATGAAAAATGGTCCAAGAAATTTATTCTTCTAGGACATATGTCCAGATTAGAAGAATGGTTCTTGTGTCACTCTATGGAGTGAGTGACTTATCTAGCATCGTGTATCATTACTCAGATGGAGTATGGTTTCGAGAGATGATGAAGTCGATGACAATGATAGTGATGATGGTGCTCATTATCTAATCATGAGATAGTCTATACAACTATGTTGATGCTACCAAGTGAATGGTATGTTTGTGCTCAATACCATTACCTTTAATAACTCCCTAGCTAGGAGAGAGTGTTGATATTATGGTAGCTACAAGAGGTATTTACCTCCATGTGTAAACCTGATGAGAATAGAATATTCTGGGAAGAAAGAAGAAACCCTAATTGATTGGTTAATAACCCTAGAAGACAAGTCGGCTCAAGAGAATGACTTGTATTAGGTTATTAGCCTCGAAGAGAAAAAGTCGGCTAAAGGTAATGTTATATACTAAAGAATTAGTACCCATAATGAGAAGTTAGCCCATGAAATATGCCATAAATACTATAAATACAGGAGGCCAGTCTTCATTGTGGTCAGGATTCTCAGAACTATAAAAGCAACACTTGTGTGCACTGCAGTTGGCCAGTTTTTGTGCAAGTTTGGAGGAGAGATGTTGTTGCAGCTGCTGCAACTAGAAGATTTTGGTTTTGGCTTGGACTCTCTCTTGGTTATGGGTTGGACTCTCAGATCATCTCTTGCTACTCTTTCTTGGTGAGTTATCCTTGGAGAAAGATGCACCACCTTTGTTTGGCTATCTAGCCTAGGGTTTGATTCTGAAATGATTCTCTGTCAAGGTTAAGGTGCTCGGGGGTGGCTTCGACCTATGGTTGGGTGACAATAGTGACATTGTATATGGTTAAACGAGCACATCCATTATATTCTAACAATGGCTTGGGGGATTGTCTCCCAAACCAGGATTTGCCCCTGGAGGGGGAAAAAATATGGGATAAGTGGTGCAGTGGGGTTTTCAGGGAATTCCTGAGGTAATAGTTCTTCAACTGGTGGAACGTTGATGTGAGGAGAGGCCTCGTTGGGAGGAATAGAGTCTCTGATATCCATTCCATTAGAATATACTACACATACTTGTGCTAAAGGGTGTAGGAGAGGTGGTGCTCCATTATATGCCCCCAACAAGGATGGGTCTTTGAAAATTTGGGGACCCATGTCGATGAACGAATACACATATGAGCTAGTGTAGACAAGGGGAATAATGTTATCGATGTTGGAGGAATGGTTAGGTTCATAATGTGTAATTTGGTCGATAGTGACGATTTTCCCGTTGTGGGGTAACATCATCATTCGAAACATAGAAGATGCTACCACCTTCATAGCGTACATGTAAATATGTCCAAACAAGATATTGTAATCAAGTGGGGAATCGATAACTTTAATGTCGATTAGGATGGTTTTTCCCCCGAGTTCGACGGGGATATTTTGGAAGAGCCCTACAGGGGACGAGGGTCTACCATCATAAGCTCACATGGTGATGACAAATGGTACTAGCTCAGGGGAGCCGAGTTTTTTCCAGACTACTTTGGACATGATGCATGTGGATGCACCTTCATCGATGTACTGTAATGTTTCGAATCTTAACTAGTATCTAGAAATCTACTAGGGTGGGGAGGCATGACTCTCCACTATCTAGATCGAAGGTGATGAGTCTAGTATGAGTTGGGTCGACTGCCCCTGAGGTAGAAAGAAAGGATTTCTGCTGAGTTGGACAGGTTTGGAGGACCTCCAATACAGACACAGTTGCAAAAGATGGAGCTAAGTCATTGACTAGACTGTAGTATGGGCTGCCCTAGCATGAGGGTTATGTACATTTCGTCGTAACGACATATGAGTTATATGAGGGTTTGGTTCAATGGTAGGGCATGGAATCATCAATGGTGGTCCAACTATAGATGGAGCCGTTTATGAGGTGGTTGGGGTAGATTCAGGGGTCACACCATACTGGCGACCACATGTTTGCAAAAGAATCTCTTCTTTGGTGGTAAGGAGGATGTTGCGATCAACCAAATTTCTAGGTTGATTGGGACTTGGGTTTTGATACTTCCCCATTTGGGGTGGGGAAAGATATACCTCATGTTGGGTATTCATCACACCTTGGTGTGGAATAGGTGTTTGAAAAATGGTTGGAGGTGGTTGTTGCAAATACTATTGTGGGGCCTGCTGAGGGGCATGCGACCCTGGGGGACGTGGCGCGTTCATGGATTCTTTCATCTGTTTGAAGTCAGAAATTTGGGGGAAATGGTGTGTATAATGTCCATACTCACCACAAAGAGCGCAAGGGAAATTAGTCCAAATATTTTTATTGTTCATCCCTTGTCGTTTGTTGTTATTGTCCCCTTCATGGTTCTGGTTTCCCCCAGCGGGGTGGTTTTGTTAGGGGTTACTTCTGCCTGGTCCCAGGTTATTATTGTTTCGATTTTTCCCTTTCTTCTTGGATTTATTCGACTGATGGGTTGGATTTTCCACATTCAAATGTTCAAAAGTCTGAAGCTATTGAACTAGAGAGGGCTAAACAAAATTAACGTTGGCATGTGGGTGTCCTTGTGGACGAGCAACTGGATGTGGAGGACCAGAAAATGGAAAGTACAGATTGTTTTGGGGGGTTGATCTATATGGCGTATAGGAAGTTGAAGTACCTCCAAAAATTTTATGGTCACATGTAGGGGTTGGGGGTGGACCCATACTTGATTGAGGGACCAAATGCGTCTGGGGCACTGGTGGGGGTCCCCCCAACGACTGAGGGGGAACAACATGATATTATGGTTGGTAAGTGGGGGGAGGGTAACAAGATGTCCCTCCATAGGGTTGCAGATATTAAGGTGTACCGTAAATAGGTGGCGGTTAGTTGTAAGGTTGGTGGTGTCATGGAAACTATCAACCCATCTGCTGTGTCGGACAACCCATGTTTGTCCTGGCCAAATGGTATGGGTCTGGGTGCATCAAGTAACACAATGTATAAGTAACCTGATTGAGCATAGATGAGGTCAAAATGTTGAGCTTTGCTGATGGACTCCTCTTCTATTTGAGGAAAAGTGGATGATACATCCTTGGTAATAACAGAGACAAGTGATTTGAGAAACCAATCAAGACGTTATTCTTTTGTGGTTTCCGCTTTACACAAACTATGACGTCGATGCCATTCATGAATGTGGTCAGCTATATGGATAGCGATAGATTTTTTGAACTCTGAGGTAAGTTCTAAGCTAGTATCATGATGAACTGGTAGTTGGAAAAAGGACAAAAGGCCTTGGCCAATGATTCAAAGGTTGCATGGGACCCTGATTTTTCTTCCACATACCATTTGGCAGAGGAACCAGTGAGAGTGCATTGAAATAACCTAAAGAGGATGGAATAATCCATGATGATGTTTGAAGAGCACCATAAGTGGAAGGTCATAACATGTTTGGGAGGATCCTCCCTTGATTTTCCTTCAAAATTTGGAATATCTGAAGGTAATTTGGTAGGCATATTGGGCCAAGTGGGATCATGCAAGATGGGATCATTCATGAGTTTGGTTAAATCAGGAATGTTAAGGGATGCCAAGTATGACATAGGGATATTTGGTGGAGGATTAGTTCCAGTCATCGTGTGAGAAGGTGGTGGACCTGTTCCTTGAGAGTGGTTTGGTGGGGTTGTACTTCTCCCTTAAGAAGAATTTTTCCCCCGCCTCCTTGTGAAGGAGAACTAGTGGACGAATGGCCTTAGGAATTGGACCCAAGAAAGTGGAACCAAGTAAATCTGATCCAAAAATAGGAGCACTCACGGGGGCGTGAGATAGTTGAGCCGGTGAGTTGGCAAGACTAGGGACTCCTCCTAGAATAAGAGGAATATTTTGCAAGAGTCGAGAACGACGAGTATTCTATGGGTCCCCTATGGTTTCTGACTAGAAAAGTGAATGCATGCAAATGGTGATAAAAAATAAATAAATGAACAAGATATTTGTATAATTTGGACCTTCACAAGATAGTACAAATCACAATTACATGTAATCAAATGAGCATCATACATAAATCAACTATAATAAGCAAACATGTGGTTAGGTGGGTTTTATTCGTGTGGGGGAACAAGTAAAAACAAATTCTTGTGTCCTAAAAGACGTATCGTCCTTCCTCTCAAATAACACCGGGCCTTCCAAAAACACTCAACAGTAGGGTCTGAAGCCACTAGAAAAGGAACTAGTGAATGTTGAAATAATCAGTTATAATGAAGGTTAGAGGGTGCATATCTCGAAAGATATGGCGATATTTCCCAATAGTCACAAAAAATATGATCAAGGTGAGATTGCAACCCACAATCGCCACTTGGGTAGATGTCCTAAATTTTGGTCACTAGGTACCTCGGTTAAAGTGCGACATTTAGATTTTCAGCCTAAAAAATGGGTCACGGGATGGATTCCCTTCCAAGAGTTGGGTGACTCAAGGAGGGATGCGCAGAACAACCAGACCTTGGCCTTCAACCCTTCACGAGTATCTCCCTGCCTTATGGTGTAGGAACACTTGACTTGGAGGATTTGAAAGTTCCCTATTTCTCAACTTCTTTGTTTGAAAATGTGAGAACCAGATAACGAGGGGTTATTTTGATGCCTACCCCTGAGATCCTACCTAGAATAAAAAAATTTCTTTTGAAACCTCCCGTGGAGGAAAACTTAGTGAGTTTTTAATTTTTTTTAGATGTGGTGGGATGAGAGATTCGGGGTGTGAACCAATCTCGTTTGAATTAATGGGTGTGGATAATTTCCAAAGAAGTAGTGGGATGTTTCAAAATTCCTTTGGAGAAAACCTACTTCAACCTCCACAATCCAAAATAGAAATTATGTGTGTGGGGAGTGACTTTATGTGGAAGTAAGTGAGAAAGTGTGCAAAGTTTTCAATAAGTTAGGTGTGGGATTGCAACATGTGGACTTCCTTTGGTCCTTACAAATATTTGTTACCTATCTTATTATAATGCATAGTACAAAGAAGTTTTTTGCGCACACAGTGCCTAGAGTGCACGTCTGTGGGCAAGAAAAACCGTGCACTTTCTGTCACGCGTTGAGGGATAAATTTTTGAGTGAAATACTCCTTCCCCAACTCTGAATTTTGCCTTTGGAAGGTTGGGCTACGCTGGTTTTGGTACCTGCAAGACAAATTGATTAAAAAAAGTGCTCTCTAAGCTCAAATAGGGTGGAATTTGATACCTTTCCCTAATATGGTCACCAATCTGTTGTGTTGGTTTTGTCACTTGGGTGAGAAAAACAACAACACTTGCATGTGTAGATGAGCTTGCTAGACAAGACAAATGTTTGTGAGTCTGTTAAACAAGCCAAACACATGTATAAACAAATAAATAAACTAAAACAACTAAGAAATAAAAGTTAGAAATCATGAGAAACTTAGAACCATAAAAATCAACCAATGACCAACATAATGCTACCAATGGATCAATAGATTAGTAAGCAAAACACCGTAGAGAAAAATGAGGACTTATGAGTCCCCTCTTCCTCCTTGGGAGGGATCTTGAGTTCCCTAATGGAGAGATCTTCATACAATGGAAGAAAATGGAAAATGGTGAAGAACAACAATGCCTATTCCCTCAAGAGTTGAGTGGAATGGCCTATTGCAATGATGTTTGAAGGCTCCAAAGAGAAAAGAGGATTCTCAAGGGAGAATGCTTGCAACATAACAATACTATGAAGATCTTGGTTTCTTAGTGCACCCATGACTCTTATTTATAGCATTTGGTCAAGGCAAAATGTAATTGGTTCTTGGTGTGAACAAGGGGCCTTTTAGGGCACTGTCTAGTCCTTGACCAACCTCCCATTCAGATTTCCCTCAGATATGAAGGTCAAATCATGTTGGGAGCTGGTCCTTAACTGGTTGAGGGGATGAAAAGATCCATAAATGCACCGTTCATAGAAGTGCGTGGATTTTCTTGTACACAGTCGTGCACTTGACACATTGTGCACTTTGAGGGCTTTGTTGGCCCGCGCACATTGCGCACTGTGCGCACGCTTCCTTTGGTGAATTTGCGCATGTCAATTTTTGATCCAATTGTATAGTTTTTTTCCTTTTGAATGCATTTCAATGCTACAGGTGAACTAATTGTTGTTGGCATTTCTGTGTTTCTATAACCATTTGCGTGCAATGTTGTGGACAATATTTCAATGATAACATGCGTGTATCCAAGAAAGGGCTCTCAAGAATATTTCATCCATCCCTTCATGTCTATTTCTCCATCTCTTCCCTTGAATAAAAACCATAGAGAAATTGAAGCCATGTCAACTACTTCATTCATCTTAATGTCAACCCCAAGTACTAGGCTTACAAAAAAGGCTTTTTGCTTTACTCACTTTTTTTGGGCTTTCCCTTTCAACAAGATATTCCCACTCATACGTACATCAACCTTGCCACTATTTCTCAACAAATGACTTAAGGAGCTTGTGGGTGAAACTGAAAACAAACCACCATTTGAAAGAGGTTCCACTATAGTTCGATCAATAACCCATTTATCATCCTTGATGTTTGAGCAAATAGTGTTTTCAATCCTCCTCTTGCAAACTAGCGAATTATTCACTCGTTGAGAAAAACTTGGCCTACCCACCACTAAACCCTCAAAGCCTTTGATTCCACTCACTAATTCCTTACTTGGAATACCACAACCATGACCAACCTCACTTGGTTTGCAAAACACCAAGTCTAGAGCAGAAGAAACTCCATACAAACATGAGGTATTCCAAAATCTAGGAATAAATTGAGTCATCGTTGGATAGGATCTTGATACAAATGATGTCATTTGCCTAGAAGGTTGTGCAAGAAAGTTTCCTACCATCCCATCTGTTGTAATGATACCTCCCCCCAATGGATGTCTTGTGGGTTCTTCCATCCTCTTACATGAGCGATACATGATTTCACTTGCCCAGGGGTTACCCATTTTGGTGTTGTTCACTAGTTTCAACACCTCAGAACCTATGAGCCCCAAGGAAATGGTTGAAACATTGCCTAATGACATGGATTGACTCCTCCAATAGATCAAAGTAGTCTATATTTCTTTTCCATCACAAGGATGAGGGGAGTAGTCCACTTGTTCCGACCTTGTGATCAAAGAGAACCTTGAGTAGAGATACCTCTAAACTCCAGTTCATCTTTCTCTTTGAATTTTTTTCCTTCTTGGTCTCATTCTAGAATACACGTTGTAAAAAATTTCTAAATCATCAAGAGCACTCGACACAATCACCGTTGGATTTTCCAGTTATTTATTCACAATCAATGTTGATATTATCTTGATATTCCAATGCATTTGGAACATGTTGGAACCATGGAGAAGAAGAATTAGGTGCATCTTGAGCCACATTGTTTAAAACAAAGTGAAAATTACTACATACATGTACAATTTTTTCCAATTTTCTACATAATGGCCTATTTCTTTTCTTGGAATGAGAATTGATGGAGTTTCACCATCGCTTTTCACAAGCTGATGCACTTGAACTTTCATTGAAGACCCAAGATGTAAGATGTTGCAATTCTAGTGCATCTGTGGCATAAAAATCGTACCTTGGCCAATTTGCTTCAAAATATACCGTCTTGAAACTTGTATGCCTTTAGTTATTCTTAGATCATCCATGCATTCACTAGATTCAAGCTCTCAATAGTGCCATAATGTCCACTAATGGTTTCTCCATCATTATTTTTTTTCTAACTAAAATAATTTAGGATCCAAATAACAAGCTACTACATGTAAATTCCTATGCATCTTCCTCCATCCTCCTATCTATCCCTATAATGAACTTCCACACAACCAAAATCATTTGCAGTGGCTTAAAAAAATACATGCCCTCATAAACAAAACCCATACAAGGTTTTCCACCACCAAACACATGGAACACATACAAGATTGCATTAAATATTTTTATAATGTTTGCAACACTATCCCAAAATATATTGGTTAAAATGATTTCTTCCACATTCTCTCTTCTAGATTTTTTTGAATGGCGAGATATCCCCCATTCATTATTGCATCCCACTCATTATAGTAGAAAATGGATCTTATGCTTTTTTTTTAGTCTTGTATCACAAAGCCCTAGTAACTCTTTAGGTGCATGTTTATCATGTATGTTCAATGTGAGGTGATTGTTGATTGCAAAGTTTGCAATTGTTTTCCTTTAACAAATTGTCCCATTGACCCATGTAAATTTGGTTAGATTAAACAACACTAAATCAAGACAGTGTGTTACACAAGATTAAATGGTTTGATCCCTCTTTTTAATCATCTTTTTAGTTTTGACATGACTTGTGGTATTATTGATCACAACCTAGACCACATTTTCTTCTCCAATTTCACATGTTGCTTCTTCCAAAATCTAGAAACCATATTCTGGTGTCTTTTGTCTGATCCAATACATAACCTTTTTGAATGCATTTTGATAATTAGGGTTTCTGGCCACCTTCAATGGACCACACCATAAAAAAGTAGCCATAACATTACCAACCTATTATTTCCTTACAAGTTTTTAAAACGTATTAATTGTTGTTGTTCCACTTGTTTTTGTTGGGATGGAAGAACTTGCCTCACTTGTTGAGGGAAAATAATCACAAAGAATGAAGACACAACATTCTCCCTCTAAACCCTTCACTTCTTGCTTTATTTTTTTCCTATTTATGCTTTTGACTTCTCATACTCTTTACAACCTCTTTCATTTGTGGGGTTCTATGTGGGCATCCTTAAACTCCATCTCTACAACCATTAGATATAACAAAGTTACCGACTTAACAAGAACCATGACCTCAAAACGAGAACTCTATCCCTTAAAACCCATATTTTTGCATAAAAAAATATGAAAATCAATCCCCAAATCAAAAAGTGGTGCTACCGGTACCACCATTTTTTCTAACCGGGGTTATAATTACAACATTTTTCAAGCATGGCCTTCAAAACACATATAGTTTCTCAGAAAAACCTTAAAACCAACACCTAAATAAAAAAGTGATGTTACCTAAAGTAATTTTTTTTTTCTAAACGTTAAAATTATAGATCATTTGAAATCTTATTCTTAATAGTTGGTACCATTAAAACCAAAACCTCAAAATCAACCACCAAATTGAAAAGTACTGCTACCAGTAAAACCCATGCTAAAATTGGGGTATTAAAATAACAATTTTTTTAAAGTGGTATAAGAAATCATAATTTCTGTAAACAAAATCATAAAATCAATCCTTAAATGTTTACTTTTTAAATCTCAGTTTATCACTCCAAGCACAAGATAATACATAATGCCATGAAAATATCACCCTACACTTTAAAAATTCAACATCACTTCCAAATAAGTTTTTTACTTTTAATAAAAAAGTCAATACAAATTACATTGAATGAAACACAAATTATTTCTTAAAAGTATTGTTACATTGTGCATATTCAAAACATATGAGCTAAGAAATTTTATTATATTCTCCATAATCAAAACATATAATTCATAAAACATAGAAATGATTCATAAGTTCATAGATCATATGTAAGTTAAACACTCATTTCTAGTTACCATACAAACTTCATATGGATAAAAAATTCATAAAATGTTTCATACACTTATTCAAATTGAATCATGTATTCTGAATTACTATCAGAGTCTACATTGTCTTCAGATGAATGATCAGATGAAGATGTAGATGATCCATACTCTTTTCTATTATCAATGAATGCACCATTTGAGTGTACATGCATGCCCACCATTTCATATGTCAAAATCCTTTTAGATCTATGACTAGGTTTAATAGACTCCCATCTTGTAGTTATTTCTTGTGACAACAATCTCTTGATAATGTCCATTGTCTTGCAAAAAAGAGTTCCTCTCTTTGTTAAATTGAAGTCATAAACAAGTATGTCAACATCGCTTAATTTTACGAGGTCAGGGCGACAACGAGTTGTATTTTGACCCTTTTTTTTTCTCTTTCCACTGACATGTTTCTCAACCACCATCTCTGGCTTGTACATGCCATTGAATGAGTGTGTACCTGTTGCATACCAATGCACTTCAATTGCTATACCATATTCATTTTATTTGTCAATCTTTATAACCTTCGCAATCTAGAATGGATAACCATGTGGATCTCCAGTGGCTAAGACTACAATGATGCTACCCTCCTTAATATCATGTACCGAACCCTTGTAAAGGTCTTCCATGGATTTACATTTTACACGTGATCTTCTAGAACCAATATACATTTCTCTTTCCTCTGCTTGTGAAAACTCAATAGCACGTTGAGATTCTTGTTGTTCAAAAATGTTTCTTTCTTCATATTCATTTGACATATTTTGTGGCCAACAAAATGGAGTCTTCACAAATGTATCTTCATTTGTTGAGCTTGAAATTATGTCACTTTGACCATTGAAAAAGGCTCCCACCAAACATAATCAACAACATCAAATTACTCATATGTATCTTTAATGGACTTTTTAAATTTCTTCCAAGCATTCAAAATAACCAACATCTCTATTACGCCTCTGTGCATTATGGATTTCAACAATTGATTGTAATAACAATAACTTTTATGCAAATATTGGACAATTTGGAATGAACTTCAAAAATGCTAAACTCGATGAAGGTCCACATTCTGCAGTAGTTGAATACTTCTTTCCCCATATAAGTGTTTTCCCATCAACTTTTTTTAAACAAAATTGATGTTGGATGCTAATGTCATTAAGTTGCTCAATACATTTTTCTTCACCATGCGATCCCTGAATAAACCTTCGCATGTCGACAATTTCTTCTAATATGTGAAATACATGCTTTGGAACATGTGATTTCTTAATACATTCAATTAATTATGGTAGGATTCCAACATTTTCCCTCTTCAATGTTACAGAAAAATGACTGAACATTTGATCAATTGTAGATACAAAACTTGAGAAATATTGCTAGACCAGTGAGTGAGCACACGATGAATTACGGTGATGGTCAGATTTGCATCATTATGAATATTTGGAGTTGTGAAGTAAAATCTTGGACACATTTTTCCATTAAAAATAATACAACCAACCAAGTGAAACTGAATGAAATTCTCTTTTTGTAATTTTTTTTTGTGTACAGACATAATGTATTAGAAGTGTTTTTTTTTAGTCCATGCCATCAATTATCATACCTATATATTTGTTTGGAACATCACAATACTTCTTTCGATGTTTGTACAAATTTTTCCTTTCACTTGATTGTTGATTCCGATGTTCTTGAAGTGATTTGACTATGTAATTTTCACATGACATAGAATGAAAATATTGATAGTATGTTTTCAAATTCAATAACTATCCATTTTTTTTTTTTTAAATATATACCTCTTTCTACCCCTTCAGATTTATTTCTTCTTGATTTAAGAGTAGCACATATATTGCAAATCCCCATCCTTGACTTCTTAGGAATACATACATTGTTGAATTGTTTCTTCCATATTTTGGAAGATATGCATATATAATAAAATTACCATTTTCTTCAACACCTTCAACATATTCTTTGTATTAGTTGTAGATTTCTCTCCTTGAGAAATTATCTGGAATATGTATTGTGTCTCTATATGACATACACTCTCCATGTTTGGAAAATAAGTCACGCATCCATGACAATGTAGTGTTTGTTAATGACCCACTCTCTTTTCCATAATGTACCTTTGAATAATATGAAGGATCTTTTTCCAATCTTGTTTGGATTCTAAATAGATGAATATTACCAATTAAGTGATTTTTTTTGAAATCCTTTCTGCAAAGTAAAATATTCCCAATGCGATAATCATATCCTGTCTTGGTGGATATCATGCACCCCACTAAATATGAATGTTTCATTCTCTTATTCATTAACAAATTTGTCGTCCTTTTATTCAAGACATACATGTAGTCCACACTTTTCAAACAATTATTTTGACGACATTCACTTGAAATCAAATCACTTATGGAAATTGATTTAGTGAGAAATGATTTCCTAGACCTTTATGTAACTAGAATGGTTTGGATTGATACAAAAGGGTCTAGTCCTGCTCCTAGAAACAATGTTTCTTTGCAACATCTTCACTAGAATAAATTTCCTCATCACTAAGAGGAATATCATACAAAACATTGTGAGGAGAATGAACAAGAGAATGTCGATCACCTTGATTTGTTGCACCTGAATGATTGAGAACATGATCTTGATTCCTAGGTCCATCATCATCTTCATTTATAATCACGTTGATAAGAGGAATACCAAACTCACTAGAAAAATGATCACCGTCCTCACCAATGCCATTGGATCTTCCGTGCAAATATTCACTTGAAGGAAAATCAACATCACCTTTAAGACTATCAATGTCGTTAAATTCTTTTCTAACAAGAATGTATTCATCATCAACAACACCATCATTAATGCCTCTAAAATATTCACTTGGAGGAAAAACATCATCATCACCATTGGTGCCTTTAAATTACCCACTTGGAAAAAATGTCCACCACCGACATAATTATCTTCACTACTTTTAAAATCCCCACTTGAGGGAAATTATTCATCATCCTCATTAGTTCCTTGAAAATCCTCACTTGAAGGAGAATTTTCATCATCATTAGTACCTTGAAAATCCTCACTTGAAGGAAAATCATCATCATCAACATTGTTTCCTTTAAATTCCTCACTTGGGAAAGATTTTCAACCATTGGCATAATCATCTTCACTACTTTTAAAATCCTCACTTGAGGGAAATTATTCATCATCCTCCTTAGTGCCTTGAAAATCCCCAATTGGAGGAAAATCTTCATCATCCTCATCAATACCTTGAAAATCCTAATGTGGAGGAAAATCATCATCATCACCATTGGTGCCTCTAAATTCCCCTCTTGGAAAAGAGTGTACACCATTAGCATAATCATCTTCAATAATTTTAAAATCCCCACTTGAGGGAAATTCTTCACCATCCTCATTAGTGCCTTGAAAATCATCACTTGGAGGAAAATCTACATCATCCTCATCAATATATTGAAAATCCTCACTTGGACGAAAATCATCATCATCAACATTGTTGCCTTTGAAATCTTCACTCGGGAAAAAGTGTCCACTATTAGGATAATCATCTTCACTACTTTTAAAATCCCCTATTGAGGGAAATTATTCATCATCCTCATTAGTGCCTTGAAAATCCTCACTTGGAGGAAAATCTTCATGATCCTCATCAGTACCCTGAAAATCCTCACTTTGAGGAAAATCATCATCATCAACATTGCTGCCTTTAAATTTCCCACTTGGGAAAGAGTGCCCACCATTGGCATAATAATCTTCACTACTTTTGAAAATCCCCACTTGAGGGAAATTCTTCATCATCCTCATTAGTGCCTTCAAAATCCTCACCTGGAGGAAAATATTCATCATCCTCATCAGTACCTTGAAATGCTCACTTGGAGGAAAATTATTATCCCAATCATTTAAACTGTACTCAAAGTCTCCACTTGGACCTAGATTTTGAGTATTTTCAATATTATTAAACTACTGAATAGATTGATCGCCAT
>ML789802.1:464309-498843 GCA_009831015.1 Picea engelmannii
GATACTCTAGGAAGAAGTTATGATTGTTTTACCTAGAACACCTTCTTGAGACTAGTCAATAGGACTAGTCAGATACCCTATCTTACACAAGGTGTATCTACAAATGTAAGATGACCCAGAAGCTGAAATTTTTACCACATATATATTACTAATTTCTATAAATGGACTTTAGAGTGAAGGGTCTGAAACGTTATAGAAAAGTTTTTATAGCGAAAATTCCGCAATGACTCAGCTCAGGATGATTCTAGAACCCTATATTTTACAGGCTATATCTCCGAAATTATAAGGCCTCGGGAGATGAATTTTTAACCCAACATACCTTGATCCGTCTACTAAATATTCTTCAAGCCGTTCCTTTTGAAACATTGTAGAAAAAAAATTATAGTGAAAATTCCAAGGTGTCTCAGATGTAGCAGCGAAACCCCAAGACCTTTAGCTCTGATACCATATGTTAAGAACCAAATATCAATATAGCATAGAAAAACCTCAGAAAAAGTACTCAACGCCTTGAAAAAGAGATAATTTCAGATAATAAGCCTCTTCAAGGGGGCAACCTCCTTTTACCCCACTTAAATGTTCAAGTACAAGATGATTCAATATTAAAATGTCTCCTTGGTATATATAAGAGACTAGGAGGTATAATTACAACTAATGGTCTAAAGTCGACATAAATAAAAAAACATTACTAATATAATATGCCCCAATTAAGGGGTAATGAGCCAATATTAGGGCTTAACATCTCGTCAAGGTGAGTCTTCATGCCCTTGAGAGCCAACATAAGCTCCAAAGAGATAATCGTTTCTCTAGTTTTGCCAATAGCCAACTCCAGTCCCTTTTGAGATAATTGTTTTCTTTGAATTGGAAGCCAAGATATTTTATCCCTTGTTGAAGTTACTGAATTGGGAAGGGGAAGAGTGTTTTATAGAGTGCCACAATGGATTCGTCAATTTAAATTAATGATAAGGTGGATTTTTTAGAATTGATGATCATTCCTATTGCATCCAAAAAGAGTTGGAGAAGTGTTGCCAGGGTCTCAATGTCTCTTGGTCTACCACTGTTGAAGATTAGAACGTCATCCACAAAAAGTAGATGGGTGATTATGAGATCTGGAGAGGTTTTTATGCCCTGGAAGTCCCCCGTGTTGATGGTCAAGATCAAGGCCCTATTTAACCCTTCTGCAACTAGGAGAAAGAGCAGAGGGGGGAGGGGACATCCCTGTCTTAGACCTCTTCCTGAGGAGAAGAAAGGGGAGGCTGCTTCGTTAATAAAGACCACAAAATTTACTGAGGACCCTATTAATAAACCCTAATTTAATAAACCCTAGGTGTGTGAGTATTAGTCTTATAAAGGACCAACTAACTCGATCAAAGGCCTTTGAGAAATAAAGTTTTAATATTACTCCTTTAAACCGAAGAGATATTAGACTGTGCAAGCCTTCCCGTGCCACTCAAATTGCTTCATGTATCTGGTGGCCATTTAGAAACCCACATTGTTCCTTTGAGATCACCTTCGAGAGAATGGGCTTGAGGCGTCTAGAGATGATTTTTTCCACAATTTTTTAAATACAATTGCATAATGCAATCGGCCGAAAGTCCTCGAAGGATAAGGGTTCATCCTTTTTTTGGATTAGGGCTAGAAAAGTTGTGTTGAACGGTAGATTCATTGTTCCATTTCTTCTAGTTTCTTCCACCACCTGGAGGAGATCAAGTTCGATCATTTGATAGAAGCCTAAATAGAATTCTATCGGCCAACCATCTAGTCCTAGGCTCTTGTCCTTTTGGAAACTGAAGAGCGTTTCCTTTAATTCAACTTCACTGACTTCCATGTAGAGGTATCTTTTGTTTTCCTCGTTTACAAAGCTAGGGTAAAAAAGAGCTAGCTGGAATATATCAACAATGTTTACCCTCTGATCCGCTTTTTACAAGGTTTTGAAGTGATTTTTTCCCATCTCCGCCAACCCTGAGAAGGTTGAAACAATTCTTCCTTCCCGATCGTTCATATCCTTGATAGTGTTTGAAGCTTTGCGGCCCTTTGTAAAGGCATGGAAGAATTTTGTATTTTCATCCCCTTGTTCTAGCCATATTGCCCTACTTTTTAGTCTCTAGGTTGCTTCCTGATCGGCTAGGAGTTGTTTACGACGTGATTCCAGGGATTTTGAGGTGTCCTTGGATGAATCAGAGAGGAAATTCCCGTCCGCCTCCTGATATATGACTTCTATTTGTTCTTCTGAGATTTGTAATTCCCTTTCCCCCCTTTGTCTTTTTTCCTTTTCCCAGGAAATAGTTAGCGACTTGATTTTTTTAAGGTTGTCCACAAAGTGTACACCCACAGGAATGCCAGGGATGGGATCAAACGACCTCCAATTTGTCTGATCCGGATTATTTTCGGCTTGAAAAGAGAGCGGAGATATAATAAAGAAATGCACAGAGATATTGCAGATATTCAATAATATAACAGAAATGTATTAGAAATGCAACCATAAACATAGATATACAGTAATACACGATTTCTATTAATCAGAGAAATGTACAGAGACTGTAAAAATACAGAGTGAAAGACTCGCTAGAATGGTGGCAGCGTATCTTTGAGAAGAGATGTGACGGCTACTCGCATTCACAAGAAGATGATTACAATGAGGCTCTGAAGGCCCTTTTACAATAAATGGGAATTCCAAAAGTCCTAGACATCCAAAAACCTAACCCTAGGAGATGAAGCGCCAAAAGTCATGTGGGCCCCATTTGGTTAAGTGAGTACATCAACTTCCCGGGGTCGTAACTTTTGCATACGATCTCCGTTTTAGGCATGTGATAGCTCGTTGGAAAGGTATTGTCGAGGAGATTCATTTTGGGGGCTCAATCATGCCTTCGAATATCATTGAGAACCTCAATCTCGAAAAATCTTCATTTGGAAAAGGTGGGTGGCCACCAATATCCACCTGGATCATTGTCTATACCAAATCCCGGAAACTCTCATTCGAGAGCCAAGTGGGATTAAATTTAAAGGTGAAAGGGGTGTCTGAGTTTTTCCCTCCAAAGTGAGCAAGGTTGGGGAATGATCTGATATGCCTCCCACCCTAATCCATTGCCTTACTAGGAAGGTTTCCTCCATTAATGCTTTAGCCACGAGAAAATGATCAATTCACTTTGCCACCCTTGCTTCCCCTATGCGCATGTTCCTCCAAGTTGGATTTAGTTTTTTTGGGGAGATGTCGAACAACCCATTAGTCAACAAGATATGAGCGATCCTAGCAGTGAGTTGATCCAGACGTGTTGTCGGGCCCCAGAACTCTACCGTCCCTAATGAGAAATTGACGTCACCCCCCAAAATTAATTTCTTGACCTTCAAGATCTTGAGACTGAGAAGTGATTCCCAGAAGGGGGATCTTTTGAGATAGGGGTCGTAGACATTGAGTATCCTGAATTCTTTCCCCAGGCCTTCCATGAAAATATCAATTCCTAGACAGGAATTGAGAGCCCAGAAGTTGAGTAATTTGATTGATTTAGTGCGCCACCCCGTGGCTAGGCCTCTAGATTTGCCAACAACATCTATGCCCATAAAGTTCCAACCCTAAAGCAAGGAGGATATGGTAGAAGAGATAGATGTAGAGTCTGCCATCGTTTCTTGAAGGAATATGATGTCCGGTTGTTGAGTGTTGATCAACCATTTCGGGGTGGATTTCTTGCGGGGGCTCGCCAAACCCTACAGTTGAAGGAGAGAAATTTCATGGGGTAACCCTCCTGGGGTCTTGCACTTCTCTAAGTGCCCCAAATTAATAATGTAATGTAAATTTAGAGAATATTCAAAGGAGGGAATCTGTAAATTACATGTTGGACGAAGCAGAGCTAAGTCTCGATCCTGAGGGAGGGGCCATCCAAAATCCAACCTCTCTGTTCCTGAAGCCAATCCTGCTAGTGACTGCTATTCTCTTGAAGTAGGTCTGTCCAATGAATGTTGTGATTTTGTAGAAGAGGTGGTGGGAGAGGCCTATGACAAGGGAGAAGGCCCTTGTTGTAAATTCTTCGTCGTGTGGAGGTGGGAATGTGATGAGCGTTCTCAAATTTGTTGTGGGAAATATTTTAGTATATGCCCATGTGCATGAAAATGCCGATAGTGGAATGGTATGCCCTTGTAGTCGAGTATTTGTGCTTAATGCATCCCCAATCCATGATCTTGATTTCCTTACGAATACCTCCTCTGATATTTAGTGAAACCAGGATGCGGGCCAGGGACATCTCCCTCATCTCCGTGAAGGTAAAATCTGCATCCGAGTAGTTTCCCAGCGTATTCTCGATAGCTTGAAATAAATTCTCTGACCAAAGATGGGGCTGGAGTCTAGGTAAGCGAACCCATATTAGAAAGGAATCCACTCGCATGCTAGCTACGTCAAAAGTTGGATCCCACAAATTTAGTAGTACAGGGGAGGAGTCGATAGACTAGCATCCCGAGAGGGCTCGGGTTGCTTCAACTGCATTGGAAAATGTGATGAGGAACCGACCCCTTGATAAGCGATGAATTTGAGGAGGATCAAGTTGGGCCGAGCCCCAGGTAGTGTGTGCCCAGATTTTTAGTGTTTTCTCACTAAAATGCCTCCCATAAAATTTCCCTACCACAGATTTATCCGCAAGCTCCAAAACTTCCGCCATTGAGAGGTCCTCGCCAAGGATGAGGTTAGAAGAGTCTAATACAACCCCAATGCACTTGTTCCTTTTCTTGTACCTGTTCGAGGAGTGAGGATCGAGGTCCTCAAGCAATGCGTTGGGGACAACTTCCCCACTACCATCGTCTTCTAGACAGTCCCAACCATTCAGGTTTGGTGGTGGGAGGTATGAGCCGATAAAGCTCGCAGATGAACCTCTAATGATGAATTCAGATAAAATTCCAGAGCCTACATCTAGGAATATTAGGAGTCTTGGAGAAGAGTTTCAAGATGGTGTGCACCAAGATTGGGTAGTGCCACCTCTAGCTCTTCCAAGGGGGGTCCTCCGCAAGAAGGGGAAAAGGGGGGGTAATCCAGGAGGAAGATAGGGATGGAGGAGGACTGAGGAACCCATAAGGGATTGAACTCTAGAAGTGAGGATCTAGACAGGGAGAGGGGTATATATCCAAGGGTTGTCATGGAGTCCAACTGGTCAAAGGAGTTGAAAGGAGGGCTTGGTTGTAAACCCTGGGGGGAACCCGCGAAAGGGGGCTCCCTGGAGAGTAGTTGCATAGGGGTAGGGTCAGGAGAAATGGGAGGAGTCAGAGAGAGAGATACTAGGTATAAGGAGGACGATGCAATTTCAAAATCCCCCCAAAGAGTATATACCTCATAAGTAGCCAGGTCCCTGGGGGATGCTGGGTGAGGGATGCCACCTATCGGGAACCAGGGCATGGTTTCAACAGGGTCCAGGGTGTAGTCCATGTTCTCTTCATAGGTCACCATTGAGCTGGTGGGGTAGGTGACTATTGGAGTAGGATCCGACGCAATGGCGAGGAACATAAGGGAGATACCATTCACCACAGGGAGGGGGATTTCTGGGATAGTAGCCTCATAGTTAGGGAGGGAGGAGAGAGTAGTTGCGGAGAAAACCACGCCATCCATCACTCCAATTCATATAATCTTTGTTATATATACACACTCTTGTTTTGTCTTTTCACATTGCATTAAATATTGGAAAACATTCATTAAATAGTATGGATCAATCTGTAGGGGAGAAACATCAAGGAGACATTCGAGGAGAATATAACATTTTAGAGGTTAGTATATATATTTTTAATTCTTATTGTTTACCAATTTTATTTTATATACGATCAACTTTGAATTACATGAGAATTTTTTATCTAAAAATCATCGAAAACCCTAAAATATATGAGATTTGTTTCTAAAGAAATCATAACTTTTAAAATATTTTTAAACCTTTTTGGAAGAAATAAAAAAAAAAAGGATTTAAAGAAGAAAAAAAACAAATTTTATTGTATTTTTTTTATAAATTTTTTACAGTTCTATTGTTTTTCAATATTTTGTTGTATAGTTTTATCCCATGGGGGTTAGTTGGGGTGATGACCCTCCACATGGGACCAAGTCTCGACCTATGGGGGCACTAGAGGTGATGCCAGGCATTGTCCCCAACCCCTGTAGGCTAAATCCTGGTCCGATGGGGGCCAATACTTGGGCTATGGGGGCTAGGGTGATGTCGAGAATTGCCCCAACCCCCTTGTGCCCAAGTATTGGTCATCCACGGGACCAGGAATCGGTTGCGGGGGGGGGGGGGGCAGGTTGATGCCCGACATCACCCCCGCGACACTTTGACCGACAGACAACTGACGCTAACTGTCTGTCAGTTGGAATGCTATGGGGGAAATGTCGGGCATTGCCATAGCCCCCCAAGTTCTGAGTGTCTATCAGCCAGAGTACCACGAGTGTGATGTCGGGCATCGCCCCAACCCCCCCACGACCGAATCATCCTTATAGGCGAAGAATTGGTCCCGAGATCGCCCCCAATACCCCACAGGTCCAATAATTATTTTTTTAAGTTCAAATCTTATAGTTTATGATTTTATTCCTTTTTATTATAATGCAAACATTTTCCCATCATTATTATAAAGACATAATTTTTTTTTTTAATTTTTCATATAGAAAAAATGACAAAAAATAAAATATTTGTGAATGTATCCATATCAAGACCTGCAATAATGACATCCAAAATTTCAACTAGGACCTCTATGAATGCTACTCAAGAAATTGATAACACATTTTCTCAAGGTTCATCACGTGAGCTCTCAAGGGAAGTGAAGAATGTTAGAGAGTGGAAATATGTCGAAGGTAAACACAAAATGGAACATTCTTGGTTTGTTAAAGAGAAACAAGACAACGATGGAGAATATCTATATTTGGGCTATGCCGAGTTTGAACATATGCAAGGAAATTATCATACACTTGGCTTGTTACGAGATATATGTTTGGTGCTAGACACAGATATTGTTTATGCACTCGTGAAACAAGCCATGACTTATATCGATATTACATATTGTTTCAAATTGAACAATTATAGCAGGGATGAGTGCTTACAGAATTATGTGCATCTATCGTTGAAGACATTGAGAGATACAATGTAATTTTGTTTATTTTTATTTTTGTATCATGTATTATTATAAGTATCATGATGATTTTTTAATTTTATTTAACATGGAAATGTTATATGTTATTTTTACAGGATTTTGTTCTGGGAGTTTCACATATGTTAGTGGGGATTTACTCTACATAGAAAAATATCATGGAAGTCATCAATTCCTTTCATATCGATAAGGCACAAGAATGAAGGAAAAATAAACAAAGAGTAATAGAGGTTGAAGTTGCAAGAGTAGATAGACAAGAACAAAAAAAAAGAAAGAAAATTCCTCATTTTAGAAATCTTAGAAAGGTTATATTTGAAGATGAGGAAACTCCAAATGAATATTTTGCCGAGATTAGTCCCAATCAGGTTATCACTCCTTCTCACAAGAAGAATAAATAAAAGAAACACAAAAGAGATATGCCCAGGGATGTTTCCATTTCTATTGATTATGAAGAGATAATTGATTTAGAGGAAACCCATTTAAATCATAAGATGAGGAAATCAAATGTTGTTGATGATGAAGAAGTCATGGTTATCTCTGAATATCATAATGAAAGTCCTAAAGGTAGCAACAAATTAATAAAACCAGGTGTTGATCTAGATGATGGTATTATGAAAACAACACAAAATACCATACAAAATCGATTGAGGACGACCAACTTAGTTGATGATGGCCATACATTTCAGTTGAATGTGAGACAAATTTAAAAACCCACAGAAGGGCAAGAAAAATATGAAATTAGAAAACCGCATCACTTACATATTTACAATTTGAAAGCATTGATTAGGTACAATCCACATGCACATGTGGTTGACTACCTAGTTCTTGTTGACCCAATGGAAGTTCCTAGTAGGAATGAATTTGATAGATCAAAATGTTTTGAATATAAAAATTACGTGATTGGAGGAAATCATTCTGCAGAGGCTAGAAGAGAATTGATGCAAGAGTATCCCAATAAACCTCTTTTTGAGACAATCAAATGTATAATTTATGCTGGTTTAACAGATGCAGAAGCAAAGTTATTGACATGGTATCATAACACAAATAATAATCACAAGACGTTCATGAATTTCATTCAAAGGGTGAGATTTATCCATAATGAATTTTCTGAAATATGTGGTGGGGAGAGATCAAATGTTGATGCTAAGTTTCAGAATCAATGTTGTATGGAAATAGACTTCCCAATTGATGAGGAAAATGCAAAAGAAAAAAACCACAAAAGAAGTGATGCATTCAGATCCGTGGATAGCTATTTTCAATTGGGATTTAAAATTGGACATGTATGGAATTTTGTAGATGAGATCTTAATCCGATGGGAAAATATTGGTATAAAAAATCAGAGGGTTAAGAAGGTTAAACCCTTAATATGTGGAACAAGTAAGACAAGTCCTGAAATCAAGAATCTGCCAGAAGATATGACTATAACAACTTGGAGAATGATACAAGGAGTGAAGGATGAGACACTTATCATAGCTATATTATCACATGTAAGGTCAGGTGAATTATCAATGGAACACATGTGCAATAAATTTAAAAAGTAAGTTTGTTGAGTTATTTCTTATTTATGTTAAGATTATAATATTTTTTTTAGTTTAACATATTAATGTTCTAAGCATTTTATTATATATATATATATATATATATATATATATATATATATATATATATATATATATATATATATAATTTAGTCACAAGGTGTATATGAGAATACAAGAGAAAATGGTTAAGATGTTGAATGAAGAGAGTTGGGATGATGTTAGACCCGACTATCCAGATTCAAGCTCTACAACAATATTGAAACAATTTTTTGTTGCATTAAAATATTTATGTTGATTTATTGCATTCATATTATTCGTTTGTAGGTTAATTAATTTATATTTTATTAGTTATAGATATATAACTATATGTTTGTTTGTTTCAATAAAGATGCCAAAGAAGAATGCAAATGGAGTACCTGAAACCTTCAAAAGTTTTTTTTGAAAAAACCAAGTTTGAAAGAGAAAGAAGGAGACGTGCTCGAAATGTTGAACTTGATGACACCCTTGATCACTACATTTGGAATGGGCTCGACACTGTTCAATATAAAGTGATATTAGGTGATTGTGAAAAAATTGCAAATATAGTTCCTAAAAAGGAATACTCCGTAGTTATTGCAGATATCCCTCATGGTTATAATATCCAAAACATTGGATATGATAATGAGCCTTATACTTACTAAGATTTCAATAAAGCGGTTATGGGATTTATGGAAGCCACGACATCAACATTTTGGAGATTTTTGGTTTTTGATTTAGACACACAACAAGGATTAGTATAATCAAGATTCAAGAAAAAAAAAAGACAAGGATGAAATTTTTTTGGTAAGATATTGAAAGTGTATGTTTAGCGATTGAGAGGAATGTATATTTGGTGGATTTGCTTCTCGCACCCTGCGGTCACATGATTTTCATATAAATAATTCAGGTCCGGGGCCTCATGATAGGGATTTATTCATCCCTCTCTCTCCCTTTCAGTGTTCAAAAGGAGTTTTCATTTTCTCGAGGAGGTTATTGTCAGTTGGGGAGAGAGTCTGAAAGATGATGACTCGAATTAGAAGCTGAGTTGTTAGAGATTAGGGTAGATCCTATGACTACCTATGATGAAGAGGTCGATTACTCGCCATATATGGGTGAGTTACTTGCTTGGATGGGGACAATTGGCAACCCACAATATCCCTCACCGGTATAGTTGTCGACGATGGTTCCCTCAGAAACTCGGAGTGATTTATTTTCATAGTTATCCAGGGTAACGGGTGTATTCCCTGGTTCAACTTCAGGGTCATTTTTCGTGGTTAGGGAGGGAGCCTTGGGGTAGTGAGGTTCTGGTGCCAAAGGGATTCACAAATTTTGGTCATGACTCCTTCTTAGCTCCAAGTTGCAGTCCCTCTTCTCTGGCCTATGAAGGTTCTTACTCTCCTGCCTATTGTGGCTTCTTTTCTACACTGTCTTCGACTTTAGTTTTCTGGTTGTTGGTAGATCCCATAATGATTTCTTCACCTTGCCCAGCTCAGGGGAGCTGGTGGTTTACCCTGATATTTTGTCGAAAGTGACCTTTGAAGATCTGAATCTAGGGTTCATGCACACTCCGGATTTGGGTCAAGTTCCCTCTCTAGATTGTTACTTCCCATACGCAGATCATGGTTTCTTTGAGGTTCAGAATTCCGGGGATTCAGTGGGAGGGTTTGTTGCCTCTAACTTACATCCCTCAAACCTTAATGGATGGGATACATGTATAGGCAAAGAGACAGGCCGAATTGATTCCTTAGATTCGAACCATGATTTGGAAGGTGTTCCAGGGCTGAGACGTAGGAAACAGAACAAATGCTTAGGGTCTTCCAAAGCAGACCCTAACTTCATTCTTGGCAAATAACTAACTATGTCTGGGGTGGCAGCGATGACAGATAAAACATTAGTCAAAAACTCATATGACTGACAATTCAGTGAAAAGACTTTGAGAGCTTGGGCATAATCAAATTGGGGTGCGCCCTCCAACCCCAAGTCCATAATATTTTGCCTATCCATAGGTTGATTTATGATTATCTTCGCGGAGCCCATACAGGTGATGGCCATGCTTCAAAAAAATTGGTCTATCGATTCCTCTCTGGTTCTAATGAAGTTATGGAATACCACATTTGATGCAACAAGTGAACACTTGGACTCCATCCCGATCTGGGTTCGAATGCCAAGCCTCCCTCCTCATATTTGGTTAGAAAAATGATTTCAAGCAATCGATAATTTTTTGGGGGAGTTATTGGCTACTGATATGGGATTCTTAGACTCGGGATAGATGTCGGTGGAAATAATTCCGGTCTCTTTAAATATCAGGGAAGGGATTCAAGAATTCCTAAACCTAACTGATTTGGGACAGACAAGGGTCCAAATCCTAGACTATGAACATGTGCCCTTTAAGTGTAGGAGATTCCACAAATATGGGCATATTGTTATGTACTGAAAAAAAATCCTCTCGAGGGCACTTTGGTTCTTGTTCTTCTGATGTGAGAAAGACCGTTCAAGAACGTCAAGAGGATACCGAGGGTAACTCTTCATTTTCGCTGTCGACTTTGGTGGGCACTCGGTCTAGCGACCTGACATTTCTACTGATCACTTTGTCAAATTGACAGACTGCTCCAGTGGGGGATGCTTTGACTATAGTATCAGTCTTTGGGGATGAGGTGAGTACAAACATTGGCCCAACAACATCTCTACAACAACTAATCATCAATTTTTTGGGTATGCAACTTTCTATTCCACATCCAATAACTGGTATGATTAAAGCTTTCAATTTCCTTATAAGGGACTGTAACCCCTCTTTTCAGGATCTACCCTTTCCAAATACTATATCTTTAAAACCGCTTTCCACCTCATCTATTTTTCCTCATCCGTCACTGGCTGACTTCTCTCTCAACTCAGGCTCTCCTCCTAGATCCCCTCTTTTTGGTCTTCTGAAGAGCCTTCTTCTGATGGTTCTGAGGATTCGACCATTCATTTCCAACTTCGCAACAAATCTATTTACATTCCCACAATAGACTCTAGGGGTTTGGGCCCTAATCTAGAATCTTTGAAGACAAAAAAGGGTCGAGCTAGAAATTCACATATTTCAATAGCTCAATCTCGCGCACTAGTTGATATTGTTTCAGACCGACAACGGTCTGTTCTCGGGGCTTTTTAGAGCAACAAAATCCCTTGTAGGGGTTCCCCCATGAAAATCCTTTCCTTTAATTGTAGGGGTTTGGTGAGCCCCCATAAAAATCCTCTTTTAAGAGCTTGGTATCCTTACACCAACCTGATGTTGCTCTTTTTTAAGAAAATTTAGCACATGTAGTCATGGCCACCAAGACTCTAACTACTCTTTTCCCGGGATGGATTTTTCAGGGATTGGATGCTCGGGGAAGGTCAGGAGGCCTAGTCATAGGATGGTGTTCTAGAAGTATAAAATTTTTGAATTCCTGGGATTCTGACTCTTGTTTGGGGGTAGATTTCTAGGTGGAAGGAATTGGCCTAGAGGTCAAAATAATCAATTTTTATAGGCCACATTTGGACATGATTCCCTTTTGGGACTCTCTATTTAGCAAGGATATGATGAATATTGAAAATCTAATAATAGGAGGGGACTTCAATTTCTCATTTGGGGAAGCTAAAAGTTGGGGCCCCTCGGCACAACCAGAACCTCAAACAACATACTTCAACCATCTTCTGTCTTCCAATGGATTTGTTGATATTGCACCAATTAAGCTTCTTCCCACTTGGAGGAATATGAGGGTTGGTGAGGCTCATGTCGCCAAAATATTAGACCAATTTTTGATCTCAAAATATTTGTTGATGCTTGCTTTGCAATTCCGTCAATGGATTGGGAGTGGAGGTGAATCAGATCACTCCCCAGTCTGGTCAGTTTCTGAAGGTGGCCCCCAAAATCCGACTTCCCCATTCAAATTCAATTCTACTTGGTTAAAGGATGAGGGTTTTCAAAACCTGGTTAAGTCTAACTTGATTCATTTACATGATTCAGAGAGAATTTCGGTTGCCATCCAATTTATGACAAATATAAAAAGAATAAAAAATATGGTCGTTCCTTGGGAAAAAACAAAACAAAAAGAAGACAAGCAAGACCACAAAAGTATCAAGGACCAATTGGATTTGATTTATAAAGATAAAGATTTTGGGTTCTCCTTAGGTTCCTCCTGAAAAAATTTGAAGAGCCTTGAGATTAGATGTAAACAATTGATGGCAGATCAAGAAGCAACTTGGAGGCTTAAAAGTCGAGCAATATGGATAGAGAATGGGGATGGAATACCAAATTCTTCCATGCCTATGCCAAGGGGCAGAAATAAGCCAACAAAATTTGGAGCTTAATGGACCAGGAGGGTAGATAAATTGCTTCTTTTGAGGGGCTAGCGAATATGGGGAAACTCCATTTTTAGTCCTTATTTAAAGCGAACAAGAGAGTGAACATAGATGATATCATAAGATTGTCTTTATACTTTCCTAGCTTTGTGAATGAGGAAGGGAACTAAGATCTCTTTGCAGAAGTCACCGAAGATGAGTTGAAGGAAACTCTTCAAAGCTTTCAAAAGGATAAAAGTCTAGGTCTAGACGGATGGACAATTGAATTCTACATGGGATTTTTTGACCTTATTAGAGAAGACTTACTTAAATTCATCGATGAATCCATAATAAATGGTAGAATACACAGTCCTCTCAACACTACTTTTATAGTCCTCATTCCTAAGGTGGATGATCCCCAGTCCTTTGATGACTTCAGACCTATCTCACTTTGCAATTGCATTTACAAAATTATATCCAAAATCATAGCCTGAAGGATGAAGCCACTCCTTTCAGAATCCATATCAAAAGAACAATTTGGTTTTCTTGAAGGAAGTCAGATCCATGAAGAAATTGGAGTATCTCATAAAGGACTTCATAGCCTAAAAACATCAAGAGAAAAATGTACCATTATTAAAATTGATCTTTCAAAAGCCATTGATAGGGTAAATTGGTCTTACATTCAAATCTTACTTACTCATCTTAGGTTCGAGGTCCCTTTTAATAAGTGGACAATGACCTGTTTCACTTCGGTCTCTTTTGTTGTCCTTATGAACAAAGAAACTTTTCCATTCTTCATTTCTGAAAGAGGTTTGCGCCAAGGTTGTCCTGTGTCCCCACTCCTTTTCCTTCTGGTGGTTGAGCGTTTGAGCAAGGCTATTGCTAATGCAATAAGATCCAAGGAATTGTAAGGAATCCAAATATCCATAGGTCTGAGGATCACACATCTCTTGTTTGTGGATGATGTCCTCATCTTTTGCAGTGGTCATGTTCGGGATGCAGAAGTTCTAGCAGAAATTCTTTCCCTTTTACATTCGGCTAAAAGGATGCAGATAAATATACAAAATCTACCCTCACTTTCTTAGAGATGGAAAGAGAGGAAGTGGATAATTATCATATTCTTTTCTCTTACATATTCCAGGACATTTCAAGAGGTCTAAAATATTTGTGGTTTCTGTGATCACCATAACGATTATGATTGAAATCCTTGTTTAAATTTGGCAGGTGACTAATGCAGTGTAGAGACATGGAGTCATTTGGAGGCTCAGGTCATACGTGGCGGAAATATGGACAAATATAGCTAGAGCATGAAGGAGGGAATCCTACAGACTGTTGATCTTGAAGTAGCCCAGATCAATAGTTGAGACCTATATCGGGCGGCGAAATAACACAAAATTTAATTATGCGAGGGCGGACCGGGGAAAACCATTGTGGTTTTAGTAGTGGATGTGTGGCACCCTTAGAAGTACATCAGGGCAAAAAGAAATCTACCTAAAATCATTTTCCAAACAGACCCAATGTCACGTGGTCTAATGTGTCAAATCAACAACTTGTGGGAGGAGGTGACGGCTAGTCAAATCACCTCACGTCGTTGGTTCAGGTACTTCCCGTCCGACATGTCAAGTGAACGTCGTCTTATAACTAACTCAAAATTTCATCATTCGAAGTAGATTGGTGAAGCATGGAAAACCAATGTACCTTGTCAGTAATTCATGATAAGGATTCAAGGACTACCGGTCTTTAGATATGGGTGGCCTTATTATACTCCGGGAAATCGTCGTCTCATGCATAAGTGAAGTAATCTCGAGCTAGATTGATTTCCTAAGTTCTGTAAAATTAAGGGAGACAAAAATCGTGGTCTCTGCGAGGTTGGAAGACACGAAAAACGCCAATCGAAGAATATCCAATACAACAGGGGTTTCAACTAACATGTCAAGATTATCAATGAGTAAGAGAGAAATGTGGGTTGCACAGATATTAACAACTAAATTTCACACTGAACTCGTGACTGAACTAGAATCAGGGGTTAGATTAAACCCTGTTATGATGGACCTAATCATCAATGGACACGCATATGAAATCTACAAGCAGGCAGTGAAGAAGAAGCGAAGCAAACAACAGAAAACAAAAATTAGAGCTGAGGCGATGGAGAGTGTCGGGGAAAATCAACTAGCCTAGTTGAGCACTCTAAAGGAGGAAATCGCCAAGCTAAAATAAATTCTCAGGTAGGATTGAGTATGTTCCAGCAAATTTTGGATAGATGGCGGTCGAAGAAAAAGGTCCCATATATGTCAGACCTGTTCGTAACGATCCCTTTAAAATATGATAACTGTCTTTATAAATTACTCCTTTTTGTAACTGATCTCTATTTTTAGAATTATGGGGAAGTTTAAACGTTTTGAATTCCAGAAGTAATTCCTCTCTATATATATTATCTCGAGGATATATAAACCATGGATAAAAGAGGAGCCTTCCCTTTGAGCAGAAAGACTTTTGTAAACTTTGGGGCTATAATGAATATATAAATGCAGAAGCGGATTTTGGACTGTTTATGAAAAGATTCTAATTGGCGGTGATATGAGTCTTGTGTTCTTTCATAGTATGTGATTCCTGTAATATTATATTTCATTTACACTTTCATTTGTCTAAATTGGAGAAACAAAAACCCATAATTCATCATTGCGGTGCTCTTGGCTTAAGCGATTTAGACTATGTGTATTTCTTCTCAACCAATTCATAATTTATTTTAATATGTTATGATGTAGTTATATGTTTCTTTTCTTCTGATGCCATGCAAATTTCAGATATAAACTTAGACTCATCGCCTCATTTATCCTTTTCCTCTTGATAGTTTTCATGTTTTGACAATGCATTGTTTATTCCAGACTCCATAGCCAAAATGTTATCTTCATTTCTTCAGTTATTTTATAAAAACCCCAAAAACAAACCAAATCTAGCCACTGATTACAAAGAAATATCAAGTGACACGAGAGAGCCCTCTATGAGTTGAGTAGGCTAGTGCCTCAGCTCTAAAGCTGGTTGAAACAGTTACCTCTGTCATTTGTCTATCAGCCTGACAAAATTTATAGAGTGCTAACATTTTGGCGCCATTGTCGGGGATGAAATTGAAAAATTTTCCCTGGGAAAGAACGACATGGTTGAGTTCTAAGGTCTGAGAGAAGCAGACACTTAGGAACATATTGGTTGTATTCTTTCTTTGGCGACTCCACATTAAAAATCAATTTGAAGGTGATTCCACTAATAGAAGAATTGAGAAATTTAAATTTTCACTCGCGACTTCACTCTCAATGCAAAATCCAGATCCCAAAAAGTTATTGGCGACTCCACTCAAATTTTGAATGCAGTTAAGAGAATTCACTGAAAGACGATGCCCCTTGGCAGAGGTATGAGAAGGCGGTATGGAAGAAAGAAAATGCTCAAAATGGGATTTTTTCCAGGTCATTTTACTATTTGTTATAAGTTGTCTCTGGTCTTTTCTTGAAAATGCTAGACAAGTTCTTATTTACTTATTGCATGCAAATGATGACCATGACAATCCAGAAATTATATATCCCCCTCTTAAAATTACACGAATGTCACCTCAGTTCATCACTGGCATTGATTAAAATATTCTATCTAAGCCATGTAAGGAACATAACGATGAGCCTCATGAATCCAAGACTTGTATTTCACCTCCTATACTTATTCCAACATCCCCCAAGATTCAACACAGATACAGTCCCTTGAAGCTACCTAAAATCCTTCATGATTTTCCTCCTGAGTACTATAAGTACCTACCTGTGTTTGATGGGGAACCTAATACCATTTCATCTGAAAAACACATCCAAGGGTTTGAGAATTTTATAGATTTGTTTGAGATTGACCATGATGATGTGTGTATGCGGGCCTTTTTTCAGTTCTTAAAGGGAGACACCAAAGACTGGTTCAAGCATTTGCAACCAAAGACAATTAGCTCATGAGACGAATTGAAAGATGTTTTTTTAAAGTTTTGGGGAAAAAAGAAATCTTTGGACCTACATCTTAGAAAGTTCTATGCTTTGAAAAAGAAGTACAATGAAACTATTACTATATTCAATAGAAGGTTTTCCAGTATCTATCACAATTTGCCCAAACAAATTCGACCACTGAAGCTTCTGCCATGCTCCATTATGAAACTACTCTCCATCCAGAATCGTCTGTCCTCCTTATGGAAAGAAGATCTAAGAACTTACATCAAATTTTCTACGATGCTTAGGACATTCAACACAACATCCAGGCATGTAAACATATTCAAAATGAAGGACTGAATGCTCAAGACCGTGAAAGTGAATATGAGAAGAAAGGGGTTGATTGGGATCTTGAGCATAGAATTGAAAATACCATAGATCCTATTGCATTTTCCAATGCCAATGATTCTGCAGAAAATTATATTCCACCTGTTGAAAGAGGGGGTGCTGACCCATCTCATGATAAGCAAAAGGATGATTGTTTTATGTATTCGTTTATAGACGATCAAGAGGATGAGTTTACACATCAGTTTGTTGAGGAACAAGTTGGTGTTCCCAGTTTGTTCTTGTTATATGACATCACGCAAACAATTGTTTTTCCTGTATATGACAAATATGAGGAGGATTGTGATGTTGAAGACTTTCTTTTTCAACAGTACGGTGAGATAAATAAGCCTATGTATCACAGTTACAAGGAGAAATGTATTGGATTAGTTGAAGATAATTCTCTACCCTTGTGATTTGTTGCATTCAAATTGTTGAAAGAAAATTCTTAGGTTATTGTTGAGGCAAACAAATTTATGCTGATGCAAAGTCACACCAAACCAACAAAACAGATGGACAAGATATTGCAACACTCTTCTTAGGTGCTTGATGACCATATTACTTGTTTTGTAGAAGATATTGTCAATTCAAAAGTACAGTCATTGGTCAAAGACAAAGCTGAAAATGAACATGTCCAACAATCCAAAGAAATGGAGAAATGTACCTATGATGACACTGGAGAAAACAAAGAAGGATTTGAGTCAGGTAACAAAACCTTTCCATTGTGTTTTTTCTCATTCAAACTGTTGAAACAAAATATCTATAACGTTTCAAATCAGAAAGCATCCAAGAATGACATTGAAAGTGAAGAAAGCAGTGGACTTACAAATAAATACTCTCTTCCCTTATGTTTTTCTTCCTTTGAATGGTTAAAAGAAAATCATGAGATTTCAGAGAAAACAGGGAGTTCTGACCGCATTCACAGTAGTACTTTTTTACATAAAAAGATTGTTATCACTGAGGAACACCAATTATACTCACATGCATTAAATGATCATTACTTGGAAAGGTATTTCAATTTGGAGTTGCAACCTGCGCTTAACCATCAGATTAAAGAAGAATTTGATCAAGAAATTGTGGTTAAAGGTCATTTTCTTTCTCCTAAAACTAATGCAAATATTCAACAATATCCCCATCAAGACAAGGTATTTCAAGGTTGTCTTTCTTCCCTTGAAAACGACGTATTTATCATGTTTCTAAATGGCCTAGACAAGGATGAAGATTTTGAAACTTCACCTACGGAGACTCCAAGCAGTGAGAAAGCACTTGTAGAGGAAGTTTTCTCTTCAGTCTTGACTCCCGAAAAGGAAACATTCTTCCATATAATTCATGATCCCAAGACACATTATATGGAAAAGGTTTACAATCGAAATTTACCAATAATAGTGGATTACAACAAATCAATGTTTGTATCAAATGTGAGTCTTCGTACATAAGATGATGTTCTCCAGCCAAGGTTTCCTTATGACTCAAGAAATCCTTACTACCAGACTTCTCAACAACTCTGTCAGTTTTTCAATAGAAGTCAACAAGTTGAATCATTGGAAAACAAAAATGCAATGGAAGGAGTGAAATGTGATGATTGTTTTATGAATATCTTAGAAGATCCATTTGCGATCCTGTTGGAGGGAGTGAACAATCCAGGCCCTTGAAATTTTTTAAGAATTGGACTTATGGATAAAATTTTGAATGAATCATCAGTAAAAAGGTTTTGGAACACGAAAGTACAAAGAAAATGAACAGTGGATAGAATGATGTCATGGCTACATTGGGATTATGATTTCACTTAATTAGCAATCCTTTTTCAACAATTAGGGTAGGTAGGAGTGTGAAAATAATCTTGTTAGTCAAGAATTGTTTTAAATCTCCAGTAGTATGTACAGTTAGATCCAAGCGATACTTTTTCAACATCTAGTGGAGAGGAGTTTGCAAAATCCGATTTTAAGATTTGACGTTCAGTGTCCAAGACGTAACATGATGCCCACACATGTTTGAAAGGAAGCCCAATGAAGAAGGCACCGGGTCTACAGTTCTTTTCTACCTCACAAGGAGGATATCATCCCCAGTTGGAGCCTATGTTATCACCATAATGATTATGCTTGAAATCTGAGTTTAAATTTGGTAGGTGACTAAAGCAGTGTAGAGACATGGCGTCATTTGGAGGCTCAGGTCATATGTGGCGGAAATGTGAAAAAATATAGTGGGAGCGCGAAGGAGGGAATCCTATGGACTGTTGATCTTGAAGTAGCCCAGATCAACGGTTGAGACCCATATTAGGCGACGAAATAACACATAATTTAATTATGCAAGGGAAGACCGGGGAAAACCATTGTGGTTTTAGTAGTGGACGCATGGCACCCTTAGAAGTACATCGGGGCGAAAAGTAGTCTGCCTGAAACCATTTTCCAAACAACCCCGATGTTAGTGGTTTAATGTATCAAATCAACAATTCATGGGAGGAGGTGACGGCTAGTCAAATCACCTCACATCGTTGGTTCAGGTACTTCCCGTCCGACATGTCAAGTGAATGTCATCATATAACTAACTCAAAAATTTATCATTCGAAGTAGATTGGTTAAGTGTGTAAAAACAATGTACCCTGTCAGTAATTCATGATTAGGATTCAAGGACTACCATTCTTTAGATATGGGTGGGCTTATTATACTCTGGGAAATCATCGTCTCATGCATAAGTGAAGTAATATCGAGTTGGATTGATTTCCTGAGTTCTGTTAAATTAAGGGAGACAAAAATCGAGGTCTCTGCAAGGTTGGAAGACATGGAAAACGCCAATCAAACAATATCCAGTACAACAAGGTTTTCAACTAACATGTCAAGATTATCAATGAGTAAGAGAGAAAGGTGGGTTGCGCAGATATTAGCAACTAAATTTCACACTGAACTCACGACTGAACCAGAATCAGGGGTCATATTAAACCCTGTTATGAGGGACCTAATCATTAATGGACACGTGGATGAAATCTACAAGAAGGCAGTGAAGAAGAAGTGGAGAAAATGACATAAAACAAAAATTAGAGCTAAGGCGATGGAGAGCGTCAGGGAAAATCAACTAGCCTGGTTGAGCACTCTAAAGGAGGAAATAACCAAGCTGAAATAAATTCTCAGGTAGGATTGAGTATGTTCCAACAAATTTTGGATATATGGCAGTCAAAGAAAAAGGATCCAGATATGTTAGATCTGTTCGTAATGATCCCTTTAAAATAGGATAATTGTTTTTATAAATTACTCATTTTTGTAACTGATCTCTATTTTTAGAATTATGGGGAAGTTTAAACGTTTTGAATTCCACAAGTAATTCCTTTATATAGATAATATATCGAGGATATAGAAACCATGGAGAAAAGAGGATCCTGCCCTCTGAGCAAGAAGACTTTTGTAAACTTTGGATCTAGAATGAATATATAAATGCAGAAGCAAATTTTGGAATTGTAATGTCCCCACTTTGGGACATCATCACAGTGCAGAGATTTATGATGACCAGAGTAGCCAGATGGATGTTATAGAGAGTACATGGGTATTTGAGAGGCATTGTGGGGTCCAACTTGTATCTATGATGATATTCCATCATTATGAGCCATTCCGCATAGGTTGTCTTTAGTTTCGTTGCATTCCGACGATTTCCATGATTTTGACTATTTTGAGCTATAAGTCAATGGAATTCACTGAAGAGGTCATTTTGGGCACATTACTTGGAGGAACCTCTCAGTGTAATAGCTCATTGGAATCAAGAGGAGAAACACTACAGGATGGGATGACTAGAAGTGACTTTCAGTGGCTAGGGAAGCCACAAGGAGAGATAAGGAGCTTTTTAGAGGTAAAAAGGTTAATTAATTAATTAGAGTGATTTAATTAATTAGTTAAATATTAATAAAATGAAAGTCACTTTGGAGGGACAAGGTGAGACAAAAGTATAAAGGAAATGCAAGGGCCTCTTCTCATTCATTCATGTATGTTTATCTTTTGATTTCTGGCTTCTAGCTAGTGAGCCCAACATTGGGGGTTTTGACTTAACAAACCCTAGAGGGCGATTCAATGGTGAAAGATTTCACCTAGCTTGTCCCAAGATTGGTCTCAGAACTACAATATGCTCCCACACCATTCTAGTTCCATATCTACTCATTTGCAGGAGGATTCCACATCATTTGCTTGTGCAGATAGAGAGAGGGCGCACCAGTTGGGGGTTTCCAGCAAGGGGGGCGCACCATTCATTGAGGAAGGATTCATCCTAGCTGAGGAGAAGGGATTCCGGGAATTCCAAGTATTGGGTTTCCTTTTCAGGTGTCTTCGCATAATTCTTGGTGGTTTTTCGGAGTCTTTCAGGGGAGGATCGATTTGTATTGAGAGTGGGTCATTTTCCTGAGAGGAGGGCACACCATTATTTGGAGGGTAGCTAGATCTAAGGATCTAGCCAATATTTTGAGGATTTGAGCACTTGGGTTCTCATTGCAGCGTCCTGATCTATCATTGTGGAGATTTTCAGAGTGTTTGGAGGCCTCCTTCATCAGGGCCGAATTATCTAGGGCTTCAATCATCGAGTGGGGCGCACCATTCAATGGAGGAGTTCAGATCTACAGAGGTTGAGGGGGATCTTGGAGATTCGGGCACCTGGGTTGTTCTTACCATCACCCAATATACTTTTTGGCATCTTTCTGGAGGTGATTGGACATCTTTGGCACCAGGGATGAATTGTTGAGGAGCTTCAGTTATCCAACAGAGCGTGGCATCTTCTAGCAGTAAGGGGTTTGGCACTTGGCACTGGTCTTCATATCTTATCTAGCCTTTGGAGGCTTATTTTGTATTGTCGGGAGCATTTTGTAGCAGCTCATACTTGTTATCTATTGCATATCATCTTGGCCATCTGTTGAGCATTCCAGATCGGCATCTCCATTGTAGCAGGTTCTTCTATTTTATGAATAAAGAAGATTTGTGATGTTTTGGCTTGTCTATCATATTGCATATGGTTGAGGTATGTTTCAGGGTTGCCTATTCTTGTTATTTGCTTCATACACAAATATAATAACAAGTAAACAAATAGATCAACAAACTGTTTGACGAAATACCTCACTCAGAAAACGTTTAAAAAGACACCAAAACCGTGATGATCCTTGCATAATGGCTTGGAATCATTACATGACTGTTTATGAAAAGATTATAATTGGCGGTGATATGATTCTTATGTTCTTTCATAGTATGTGATTCCTGTAATCTTATAATTCATTTACACTTTCATCTGTCTAAATTGGAGAAACAAAACCCAGAATTCATCATTGTGATGCTCTTGGCTTAAGCGATTTAGACTATGTGTATTTCTTCTCAACCAATTCAGAATTTATTTTAATATGTTCTGATGCAGTTATATGTTTCTTTTCCTCTGATGCCATGCAAATTTTAGATATAAAATTAGTCTCATCGCCTCATTTAGCCTTTTCCTCTTGATAGTTTTCATGTTTTGACAATGTATTGTTTATTCCAGACTCCATAGCCCAATTTTATCTTCATTTGCTCAGTTATTTTATAAAACCCCCCCAAAAAAACCAAATCTAGCCACTGATTACAAAGAAATATCAAGTGACACGAGAGATCCCTCTCTGAGTTGAGTAGGCTAGTGCCTTAGCTCTAAAGCTGCTTGAAACAGTTACCTCTGTCATTTGTCTATCAACCCAACAAAATTTATAGAGTGCTAACAGTTTCAACTAAATCCGAACAACTATCGCAAAGAAGATTGGAAATGGTTGTTGTCAAAATTGGAGAAACAATTAATTGGTTGGAGATTTAGGTGGTTATCTAGAGAAGACATACTCACTTTGAAAAAAGTTGTTCTGGAAGCCATTCCAGTTTATTGTATGTCACTGGACTAGATTCCAAAGGGTGTGGTGGAAAATATTACACGGACTTGTTCCCGATATATATGGTTGGGTTCCGGGGATAAGTTCACTCAGCCCTTGGAAAAATGGGACTGTCTTGTATGGCCAAAAGCTTTGGGGGGATGGGGACTCAAAAATATTTTTCTATTTTCCAAGGCTTTGGGGACAAAGACTGGATGGTGCCTTATTTCAGTCACGAGTTTGTGGTCACTAGTAGTTACACACAAATATATTTTTCGGGATACAGTGGAAGACAAGATCTGGTCTCCAAACAAGTCATTCTGACAGTGCTCGATCTTTTGGAATGCTTTGATCTCCTCCTTCTTAGTGGTAGGGGAAGGCCTGGCTTGGAGGGTAGTTAAAGGAGACCACTTTCATATAGGTGCTGATCCCTGGCATGGGAGTGGGAAATATCACATTCTACCAGATGAACTAATTAATCAACTTCACATGCAAGATATTTTCTTTTGTCCCACCTCTTGGATCCTAACACAAATACCCTCAAGATTCAATGTTGGAAAAGTGCTTCTTCTCTGGGGCTAATGGGTGCTTGAGTAGCCATATTTGAAAACTATGTCATAACACTCCAGAAAGGCCACATTAGACTCTCGCACAAGGAGGATGAGTTGGTATGGAAAAATGATCCTTTAGGGTCATACACCCCAAAACTTAGCTACATAGCCTTGAATATAGACCTTCTTTAGCAAAATCCTAGTTGGTGGTGGAGGGGATTATGGAAGTTAAAATGTCTGCAAAAAGTCAAAATCTTCTTATGGGAGGCCCTAAACGAAAAAATTCCAACTTGGGAAAATCTAAGAAAGTGTCAGTTTGAAGGATCGGACAGATGTCCTCTTTGTCAAAATGATAATGAATCTACATTCCATATTCTCATTTCCTATCCTTTTATAAAGAGAGTTTGGACCGAAACATCTACAAGCCTTGGACAAAATTCTATTTAGGGCGGAACCAATTTGGAAAAGTCTTGGAAGGCTTGGATCCACGATCCAAGGTTTAAGGAGTTAAAATCTCTCCCTCTCATTATCAATTGGGGCATTTGGTTGGCTCGAAACACAACGATTTTTAATGGCAAAGACTCAGTTCCCGAGAGAATTGCAGCCCAAAGTCTATCCATCCTGTCACATTTCCCTCAGTGAAAAGAAGGTATGACATTGCAGTTGAAACAAATGATGACCATTGACAATTCAAAGACCCGGGCATACTTCGATGGGGCTTCCGAGAATTACACTTGTGGGCGAGCAGTAGTTTTTCATCTAGCTGAAAACCACTATTTTCATATAAAATTGGGAATGGGTCAAGGTACAAATAACTATGCTGAACTACTTGCATTGAAACTACTAATTATATTTTCTAAAGAGAAGGAAATCCTCACATAGAAATCTTTGGGGATTCTATGAATGTCATCAACTGGGAAAGAAAACATCAGAAGTGTCACAATATTTTTCTTTTTCCTATTTTGGAGGACACCTTTCGTTTGCTAGAGGTATTTGATTCAATGGTTATCTCCCATGTCTACATGGACAAGAATGTGGTAGTGGATGCCCTGTCAAAATTAGGACTGCAACTAACTCTGGGACAATGGCACATTACAGAGTATAAAGGGGAGGAATCACATGCTTTTTATCATCGACCTTTTATAGAGGTCCCGGGACAGATGCATGAATGAAGATTTTTTCCTCCTTTCTTAACATTTTCATGATCGACGCATTATGGTCACAGTGTGTTACTCATCATACTTCAATTTTTGTTTTCAACAATTATAAGCAACTCTTAGGAGAAGATGTGCCACTTCAGTGTAATTACTAGACAATTACAAATAGATTATCATCTTAAATCTATTCTCTTTCCTGAAGCTCCTTCTACAAGTACAAATAATGCTATTATTGTATAGTCTATATTCCACCTTGTTCTGGGTGATGTAAATTTTTGGCTTACAGTCCTGCAAAGGAAATATTTTGCTCTTAAAAAGCCTTTTTTGTGGTCACATATTCTTGGGCGAGGGTCGAGAGCTACTTTTTTTGTTCCAAATACACACACGAGGTGTGTTTTGCTCTAGAAGCACCTACAAAATGTAATTTTGTCACTCTGGATGAATAAAATTACGCTTTTTTCCGAGGAAAAAAAAGTATGTTTAGCGATTAAGATTAGAAATCAATTTTATTAATTCACAAGTTAATTGAATTTGCATTTATTTATGTTACATGCACAATCCTAATATTCAGATCTCCAATAGAGAACCATTTAGACGTGATATTGAGAGAAAACATCTTGCAAGCTAGACAAAAGACGATTCTTATAATTCTATTCTTGTCAATGTAAAGGATGGAGGAAAGCCTAGTAGTTTATTTATTTACAATGTTGTGGTTAGAAAGCTAACATATGAGGAAAAAGATTTGAAAGGAGAGATTGTTAACATTTATCAAAAGCCACAAGCACTAATTAATTATCTCATAGATACATTTTCAAATGAAGGATATTGGGTTTTGGATTTGTTCTCGGGTTCAGATAAGACTTATGATATAACATTTATGAAATTATACTTCAATATTTATTGTTTTTAATTTATGTTTTTTAACATTATTTAGTTTGTATTTGGTGATGAGGTACAACACTAGCGTGTTTCTTACATAAATGAAGAAATTGCATAGCCATTGAAAGTGACCCACTACAATGCGGTTTTATTCAACAAAGAATTAATGCTCTTCGAGCTCTTCTAGATGAATTGCAAGAAGTTCGCTTGATGAAATGAGATTTTAATGAATCAAAGGTGGAAAAAATGTCAAAGGAACCTCAAGTACCATTAGGAGGATTGATTGGAAATGATCACTTTGGAGAACTTGCGGATATCAAAGACCCAATGGAAGATCAAAATGACACAATGGAAGCACATACTGATGTTCAAGAAGATGATGTTGTGTCTATTGAGAATGATGAATTTGAGATATATGATATTGTTGATTAGTTTTAAGATGCCCTTGAAAATGATGCTCAATTTTGCAAATTTTTGATGACCTATCACTGTAATGTTTTGACTTTCAGATTTTAAAATAAGAATGAATATATATCTATTGTTGTTTTATGATGAATCTTTTTTAATTAAATTCCTTTTACTTTTATTTGTATGTGAATCAATATACTAGGGAAAATGACATAAAATGTTGTTATTTTTTTACGTCAAATGTGTAAAAATATGAAAAAAAATGTTAATTTAAAAAAAAAAAAAAATTCACTATTTTTTGTTCAATTATATCCATAAAAATGTTTTATTTGACATGTTGTTTTAAATGGATAGCTTCCAAAATGTGTATGTTTATTTATTATATATGGTTTTAAAATGTATATTTTTTTGCTAAATATTTAAAAATAATGTTATTTAACTACAATTATTTCCTATGTATTGAAGTAAATGTAAAAAATGTGTTAAAAATAATATTTTACACTATATTAAAAAAAAAACCGATTTAGAAAAAATTGAAAATAGTTGAAAAAAAAACATTTAAAAAAATGTGGATACACTAAGGATAAGAAGATTTCAAATATAAAAAAATAGACTAAAGGGAGGGGGTGCTACTGGTAATACAACTTTTCAAAACAAGGTAAAAATTGTGCCCCTAAAAAAACGAGAACTCTACGTTGGTAACTTTGTTATATATCAAGGTGGTCCACTGCTCTTCTTAAATATTGAGTAATTTTTCCATACATAAAATGAAGAGAAAGTCTTGCACATCCCTATTCACATGTTTACATGCCTTGATAGGTGATTTTGGAGGTGCCATTTGATAATGTGTGCCTTTTCTTGTGAAAGATGAAAGTTAAAAAATAAAATGTGGTTTATAAATTGATACAAAGATTCGAATTGATGACAAATTTTATCCCTAAAAATTAAGGCAAATAAAACCTACATGAAGGTTATATGTCTGAAGTTTGTTCAAGAAATTCCATTGATGTTTGACTTTGAGGGAAAGATGTGGGAGTTGCTAGATAATGTTGAATTTTGTCAAAAATTATGGTGTAACCTTGATTATGGGATCTCTACAAAATAATATAGAATCCCTTTTGCAACATAAGTGGAATAATTAATATCACATTAATAAGTTCAAATTTTGATGGAATGATGAACAAATCTTTTAGAACTATGATAGTTTAAAATTTAAACTAGTCCATTCATCATCTTAACTTCCTAAATATAGTGTACACATTTTCCTCCTCCCACAATGTTTCCCACAAGCTACAAAGGTTTATATTATTTTTTAAGATTATTATTATTATTTTTAAATTGAAATGATTATAATTTATATTAAAAAGTTGTTGCAACCACACTGTACAACATAATAATACAAACAAAATTGGGCTTTCAAGAGGTAAAAAAAATTCAATTTTTTTACCTATAAGCAGGGCTATTCTTATTTCCTTGAAAATATATCAAAGTAACCTACTATTATATATCCTAAGAAATTGGCCTAGTATCAAAACTACCTTACACAACATTAATAAATTTGGGATAGAAAAAGAAACGCCCATTGAGGACTTCTTGCTTAATGGCTGCTGGAAATTGGAGCTCATGAGCAACATTTTCCATTTCCCGTTCTCCTTGAGCTTGTTGAACAATTTATTCATCTTTGGCTACAACTGGGGCAAACATAATTTATATCTTTGAACAAGAAACTAGAGATGAAGAACTCCTAATTGTTAGGATATTTAGACACTTGGGAGTTAATTAAGATAAAATTGGTCTAATGTGTCTTTAGGGAAAACATGTTTCCTTAGGATGCATTAGTATTCATTTGTAGTTATGCAATTCGATGGTCATGATACGTTCTAGACATAAAGTGATATGATGGTTCATATTCTCCTTAATATTAATGACTATATTGATCCATGCCTTAGCACCCGATTGGTCCATGATTTATATTTAAAGAGCACGGAGGGTCATTTGTTGATGAACGATTGTGAGAAACTCACATGCATTTTTATTCCTTTTGTATTAATATATTTCTTCAAGTGGTTGGGTTGGTTGGGGCCATGTATTGTTTCACTCTTTGAGGGTTTTAACCATGTAATACACTGGTGTACTAATCTTTGATATGTTTGCGTGGTCACTTGCTTAAGGTGTTCAACCTATGCTGAAATACCTTGTTTATTGAACACAAGTGAGACCTAGAACCAATTTATAAAGCATGCCACACTCTACTTCAAGCTTCTCAATTTGTTTGCTTTGACGAGTTCACAACTCTAGTAATTTTTCATTTTTGTAATTCTAAACTTCATTTTAATTGACAATTCTATTGGTCATATGAGAAATTAATACTTGGTTGTTTGCGAGGAAGCACTCACTCCGTCTCTAAGCTCGATGGAAGTTTGAAGTTGCACACAAGAAACATTGACTAGAGTGTCTATGTTTGACCATTCTCCAATCCCTCCAAAAGTGCCACAGATCGATCTTGAAAAAACACATAACTAGACTTGAAATGGGCCTCAACCCTTGGACACTAGATCCCATTCATAAAAGAAAATCCCTTGAAGTGTCGACATAGAAGAAACCACCACAACCCAACATAAGAGCACCAAAAGGAAGAGGCCATATCCCTTGAAGTGACGATCCCTCCTGCTCCTTGTGCATTCTTGAATGAAAGGAACTAGACGAAGAACTTGAAAAATCCCACCCGTGTCCTCCCAAAACATTTTATGCCATTTCTGAGCTTGCGATACCATTGTGAGGTATGAATGAGGGTACCAGAGGACTGAAGGTTGTAAAACCTGTCTCTTCAAAATGAATTTGCACCACCACCTATCTTGTCATGTGCCCTCCATTGATATTTGGAATTCCCCCCCTTGCTATGTCTAATAAATTTAGATATATGGGATATGGGATTGATAAATAATCCCCCCATTTGTCCTTATTGATCCAACTCTTAGAAGAGTAGTTCAATTAGCTAGTCGATCTGCATACCTATTGTATTCCCTTAGCACATGGAATAATTCTATCGATTTGGAATTGCTCGCTTCCTTTTGTATTATGGGAATGAGCCTTGCTAGAATATAGTTTGTTGTTGCTCAAAATCACACTTAGAGAAAGTCTCGCCTTGTGAGGGGGAGCTTGGGTCAACGAAACAAGCAAAGCCACCCACTATCACCTTAGTGGTCTGATTCTACTCTTTTAGGATAGGGTATCTAACCTAAAGAGGGTTTTCCTTTATGGATAACTAAATCCATATCTTATACTAGGAACATCCAATGACATGCAAAACCAAAACCAAAATATTTTTGCAACAATTGATTAAATTTAACTTGTTTGAGTATTTCAAGCATATACCACTTCTCATAAATGTTCAACGACAATGTATAGCTAGCGATGACAAGGTATTCATAATCCAATGATGTATGTATCAATCAAAAAATATTCTCATGCGATATAAACGTTTTGCAATGGACATGGAAACAATAAATTTACAATGGATTGCACACCTTTAAACCAATGTATATAAATTGTACAACATGCAGCTAGAAAAGGGGCTGAAGGCCTAAAGGGAATGTAGATGGAAAAAGTTAAAATCCAAATAACGAACCTTCAATATGTTCTCCCAAAGAGGTCTTGAGGACAATGAAGTGTCTCTCCTAAAAAATTCAAAGACCTGCAAAAGAAAACACATACATATACATTTCCCACTTGTTGAGGGATCTACACAAGTGTGTTACAAGCTAGACTATACCCCCATGACACTCTATGTACCTCTCCCTTCAAGTGATACTGTGGTACTACCTCCCATTCTAATTGATTAATCCATAGGGAGTACCCATCGTTTGGACCTTAATTAATTAATGGTAATAAATGGACTTGGAAAAAGGATGCATTGAAAACAAAGGTGCAACACACCCTCTACAAAGGCACCCACAAATGAGACACTACGATCCCTTGTATATCATGAACCCATGCCCAAAAGTATTTCCCCCATCTATATTATATTCTCCACGTGAATTAGAGAGGGGTTCACCTAGAAAACACTCCTCGACTTAGGTAATGATTCACCCAATAGGTCACCTTGTCAACCCTCCCATATCTAAACTTGGGAAATTGCATAGGGTCTTTAAGCAATTGTTTAGTTTGATGAGGTGGTTTTTGATGCACATGCTTGGGTGGATCTTTTATTGATTTTATTTACTTATCGTGATGCATTTGACTTGAGATCCTTGGAGGACCTTGCTTGGTGGACAATTTTGGAAGAACAAACCTAGCTTGGGCTTCTTTGGGGCTTGAAGACCACTGGTTCGATACCATGGCCTACATGCTAGATGATGATGGTAGCCTTTTGAGGCTTGACATATACCTTGGAGGATATATCCTATCCATTTTCTAGCCCAATATTTTTCTTTTGAGGCCAAAACGTCACACTTGGAGGGCTTGACATCACCCTAGGTCTAGGGTTTTGGTGGTGATGATGGACATTTGGAACGATTTGCTGAGAGGAGCCCTTACAGTGAGGAGGAGACCCTTTGATTAAGGATGTATGAAATTTATAGGCCTATCACATCTCCTTCAAGCCCAACGACTTTCTCAAAGTTCCTTGATGTCACCCTAAAGAGGAATGGCATCATTTTTTAGGGTTTCTTACGTGCATTTTTAAATTAAATTTGAATTAAAGTTGTAAAGGGGAAAAAAAAGGGAAAAGTCTTACTTGTTTTGTGGTTTACCCTAAACTAATTGGACAAACACTTTTTACAGGATTTGTATAAATAGAGATCAAAGTATTTTCATTTTTATCACAACCCTCTCATTGTGAGAAGTCTACTTGGCTAAAATGTGTGCCCTCTTTGGGCAATTTGGATATCTCTCTCTTGTGAAAATGTCTTATGGTTAATTCTCTTGGTGAATTGTGGAGCTAAGGTGGTACACACCTCTTGGAGGTATTTTATATTTCTTATGAATGGTGTTGGATTACTGAGAGGGGGGTGAATAAATAATAGAGCAATCTAATCCCTTTTAACCATATAATGCAACTGTTATATCAATGTAGCATTATCATCCAATATTTGCAGAGTAAATAAACAAATGAACAATCATACACATACATAGTACACTAGTGTTTTTACGTGGAAACCCAAAGCGGGAGAAAACTACATAATGCTTTTTCTTATATGTCTTGAAGAATTACATTCATTGGAAGCACCAAATTCCTTTGTTTTCTAGCTGCAACTGGAAGGAGGCTCCAACCCCCTAGTTTCTCAGGATACAACCAGAGGGAATCTCCAAATCCCCAATTCTCTGGCTACAACCAGAAGGAGGCTACAACCCCCTATGTTCTCTGGATACAACCAAAAGGAGGCTACAACCACCTGTCCTTGCCTCATTCAATCGCCCTGACGTATAAGTAGAATGATGGAACCACTATCACACTATCACTATGAGATATACTGCTATAAACCTATACCAATAACCTGAACCATGCATCAACCATGCATAAACCTGTAATCAACCTATACCATAAACAAGTGCATCAACCATGTACCAAGTATGTATCAATCATGTATCAACTACTCATCAACTATGATTTATCAAGAAGTACCACCATCATCAACTATACACCTCATGTATGTGCCAACTCATCAACTACTTGTCTGAACCATGTACCGAACATGTACCTCAAACAAAATCCCTCATCAATTTCATCAGCCAAATTTGATTTATAACTCTGTAATAGACCTAGTGTATATGATCGCATACCTGTAAACCTTCCTTAACTTTAACAACAAGAGACTAGCATTTTCATCAAACTTTAATTTAGTCTCACATGACTAGTTTTGGATTAGTCAACAACCCTAACTTGAAATAATCATAACTATGTATCTATAATGAATAAATATCTAAAAATAGTACACAATGTTCTTAAGTGTATTTTATGAAATTCCTCTAGGTGTCACTACTTGGAACCTCTTAGAAAAGAAGTTATAGCAAAAATAACATACCTTATTGAATTCTGGCTTATTTTAGAGAGTGAACTTGTAGAGCGTGCCCCACATAGAATATTTTAGTATGGATATGAAAATTGAAATTGTACACATAATACTACAGAGTGTACTCTAACCAACACATTTGGTCTTACTGAATTTGGATCTGTTATGAAGAAGTTATGACGTTTTTACTCGAAACACATGTTTTAGACTAGTTTCAGGACTAGCCACAAAACCTATTTTCCATGGAATGTAGCTCCAAAAATACAACGACCCACAAGCTCAAATTCGTACCACAACTACTTGTTTATGTTTCCTCAATGGCCTCCCAATTTCACGATCTGAATCATTCTAGAATTTTTTTTATTGCGAAAATGGTGAGATGACCTGTAAATAACATACCTTAGAAAGCATCATCAAAATAATTTATCCTCCCTTGAATTTCAGCCTTCTTTACTTCACCTTCCCTCTGAAATTCAGCTTAGATATCCTTTGGTTACCTCAGTCACTTGTAGATATTCAATATGCTCAAGTGTGATTGAAATGAGAGAGCCTTGCCTCTTATTTATACTCTCCAAGTAGCTTCCTTAGAAGCATCTTTAGGCCACTTTGTCCACATAGTCACCTATGTCCAACTTTGCCCAATTTTCCACTTGTCCATGTATCCAATAGCCACTTGACCACTTAACCCATTTTTCTCATTTTAGGGTTAACCTTCTTATAACCACTTTCCATAATTAGAAAGTTCTCCATTTACTTTATTATTTAAATTATCCTCTTTGATTTTGTCACTTCACTTTATTATTTAAATAATCCTCTTTGACTTTGTCACTTCACTTTATTATTTAAATAATCCTCTTTGAATTTGTTACTTCACTTTATTGTTTAAATAATTTCTTCTTTGCAAGCACTTTGACATCTTTGACCTTTTGGGGCTTCAAGCCAATCATATGAGGGTCCTTCAACTTCGTAAGGCCATAACTCTCAAACCGTGAGGGGTTATGTGACGTTCCACATACCACCGGAATTGGCATGACACGTACTATCCATATAGAATAGTCTTACATGAAAATATATCAAAACTCATACCATTATACACCAAACAAACTTGGGTCCATTACCCAAACCTTTGTGCTACCAGAATTCACTACTGAACTTTCTTCAAGGGTTGACATCAATGACAACAAACCCAATTAATCAAAAATCCCCCCCTTTGACATTGATGGAAACACTCTGATGCAATGATGAAATCATATCACTCATGCTTCCCCTGGAACCATGCTTGCATCTTGTGACCAACACTCCCCCTAGAACCATGCCTCTATCCTCTGCATCTGATAAATCTCTCCCCCTTTGTCATCAATGGCAAAGGTATCTTACCATTCAGGGCTTCTCCCCCTAACTAAATCGTCTTATCTCCCAACCTGACCTGTCCTCTTTATGGTGCTTCCTCCTGTACATCTAAGACATATAAGATGAGCATTCAAAAGAATTCATTTTGGAGTAGAAATAACTCTGAGTCTCTGGCGAAGATACTCAAAGGATTCCTGTGGAAGTGGTTTTGTAAAGATATTTGCCACTTGTTCTTTTGTGCTAACATATTCAACTTCGATGTTCTTTTCTGCAACCTGTTCCCGTAGAAAGTAATACTTTATTGGAATGTGCTTCGCCTTGGAGTGCATCACCGGGTTCTTTGAGATATTGATGGCGCTTTTATTATCACAATAGATTGGAATGGGCTCATCATACTCAACCTGTATATCTGTCAGAGTTTGTTTCATCCATAGAACCTGTGTACAACATGTTGTTGCTGGAATATACTCTGACTCAGTTGTAGATAAAGATATTGATGATTGTTTTTTGCTTAGCCATGATACTAAACACTCACCCAAGTAGAAAGTTGCTCCACTAGTGCCTCATTGGTCATCAATGCAACCTGCCCAATCTGCATCTATGTAGGCAATAAGTGATAGATCCTTTCCTTTTGGATACCATAATCCAAACTCTTATGTTCCTTTGAGATATATGAAAATCCTCTTCATTGCTAATACATGTGATTCCTTTGGTGCTGCTTGAAATCGTGCCACATGTCCAACTACCTACATTGCAGTTAGTCTGGATGCTGTCACATATAGTAGGCTACCAATCATTGACTTGTATTGCCTCTGATATGTAGACTTTGAATCATCATCTTTTCTCAACTTGCAACTGGTTTGCATGAGAGTGATAACTGGTTTGCAATCTTCCATTCCGAACCTCTTTATCATTTCTCTTATATACTTGGTTTGAGAAATAAAAATTCCTTGGTTGCTTTGACGTATCTGAAGACCCAGAAAGAAGGATAGTTCTCCAAGTAATGACATTTCAAATTCATTCTGCATGTCCTTTGAAAATTTCTG
>ML789802.1:505067-516136 GCA_009831015.1 Picea engelmannii
GAATCATTAATAAAGAAATATAATCCTTTTTAACCATATAATGCAAGTGTTATATCAATGTAGCATTATCATCCAATATTTGCAGAGTAAATAAACAAATCAACAATCATACACATACACAATTCACCAGTTTTTTTACGTGGAAACCCAAAGCGGGAGAAAACCACATAATGCCTTTTCTTATATGTATTGAAGAATTACATTCTTTGGAAGCACCAACTTCCTTTGTTTTCTAGCTGCAACTGGAAGGAGGCTCCAACCCCCTAGTTTCTTAGGCTACAACCTAAGGGAAGCTCCAACTCCCCAATTCTTTGGCTATAACTAGAAGGAGGTTACAACCCACTATGTTCTTTGGCTACAACCATTTGTCCTTGCCCCGTACAACTACCCTGACATATAAGTAGAATGATGGGACCACTGTCACACTATCACTATGAGATATACTGTTGTAAACCTGTACCAATCAACCTGCACTGAACAACCTATACCAATAACCTGAACCATGCATCAACCTGTACCATAAACAAGTGCATAAAACATGTACCAAGTATGTATCAATCATGTATCAACTAATCATCAACTATGACTCATCAAGATGTACCAACATCATCAACTATACACCTCATGTATGTGCCAACTCATCAACTACTTGTCTCAACCATGTACCCAACACGTACTTCAACCAAACTCCCTCATCAATTTCATCATACAAATATGATTTGTAACTCTGTAATAGACCTGGTGTATACGATCACATACCTGCAAACCTTCCTTAACTTTAACAACAAGATACTAACATTTTCATCGAACTTTACTTTAGCCTCACATGACTAGTTTTGGATTAGTCAACAACCCTAACTTGAAATAATCATAACTATGTACTTGTAATGAATAAAGATATGAAAATAGTACACAATGTTCTTCAGTGTGTTTTGTGTAATTCCTCCAGGTGTCACTACTTAGAACCTCTCAGAAAAAGAGTTATAGCAAAAATGACATACCTTGTTGAATTCTGACTTATTCCAGAGAGCAAACTTGTAGAGCATGCCCCACACAGAATATGTGTTGTATGGATATGAAAATTGTACACATAATAACACAGAGTGTACTTTAACCAACACATTTGTTCTTACTGAATTTGGATCTGTTATGAAGAAGTTATGACATTTTTACCCAAAACACATGTTTTAGACTAGTTTCAGGACTAGCCACAAACCCTGTTTTCCACAGAGTGTAATTCTAAAAATACAACGACCCACAAGATTAATATCGTACCACAACTACTTGAATATGTTTCCTCAATGGCCTCCCAATTTCATGGTTTGACTCATTCCAGAAAAAATGTTATTGTGAAAATGGTGAGATGACCTATAAATAACATACCTTAGAAAGCATCATCAAAATAATTTATCCTCCCCTGAATTGTGACCTTATTTACTTCACATTCCCTCTAAAATTTGGCTCATATATCCTTTGGTTACCTCAGTCACCTGTAGATATTCAATATGCTCAAGTGTGATTGAAATTAGAGAGCCTTGCCTCTTATTTATACTCTCCAAGTAGCTTCCTTAGAAGCTTCTAGGCCACTTTGTCCACATAGTCACCTATGTCAAACTTTGCCCAATTTTCCACTTGTCCATGTATCCAATAACCACTTGACCACTTAACCCATTTTCCTCATTTTAGGGTTAACCTTCTTATAACCACTTTCCATAATTAGAAAGTTCTCCATTTACTTTATTATTTAAATAATCCTCTTTGATTTTGTCTATTATTTAAATAATCCTCTTTGACTTTGTCACTTCACTTTATTATTTAAATAATCCTCTTTGACTTTGTCACTTCACTTTATTATTTAAATAATTTCTTCTTTGCAAGCACTTTGACTTCTTTGACCTTTTGGGGCTTCAATCCAATCATATGAGGGTCCTTCAACTTCGTAAGGCCATAACTCTCAAACCGTGAGGAGTTATGTGACGTTCCACATACCACCGGAAATGACATGACATGTAATATCCATATAGAATAGTMTTACCTGCAAATATATCAAAACTCATACCATTATACATCAAACAAACTTGGGTCCATTAMCCAAACCTTTGTGCTACCAAAATTCACTATCGGACTTTCTTCAAGGGTTGACATCAATGACAACCAACCCAATTAATCAACAAATGGTCATTGCTTGGTGAACTAGGGTTTTACGTTGCATCTCTCTTGAAATTGGTAAATAAGATATGCAATTTTTAATTCTTCTTGCTTGTTTCGTAATTGTTATCGGTTGAAACCCTAGGATTATTATAGGTGCATAAACCCTCCATCAAGCTTCATCTCATTTTCTAGTTGACAAGTCATTTATTGCAAGGTTTCTAGGAGGAGTACAAGGGTGTACACCCTCCTAGATTTACCTAAGTTTGATTTGCATGCCCTAGGGAGTAAGTGGGTTTAAAACCCTAGGGATATTGTAGATATAAGTCTTACAATCCAAGAATTCATTTACCCAATATTTTAAAGGCACAAATCTGAAATTTGCATTGGATAAATAAAATTAATTGTATTGGGTAACATGATTTTACAAGATTTTCAAATTGTTTAAAGTGCAATCAATTCTACATGATATTAGTTTGATTATTCCCCTAGGGCGTCATATTTTTCCAAGTAACTCTTATTAATTTTATAAATTGAAGCTAAAACCATTAGGGTTGCAACAAATCACTTTAAATCTTTTACTTTGCTCTCATTTCAACCGCCAAATTTTGTTAGAAAGATGCCATAATAAACTACAAGTCATTGTGGAACTTTTGGGTGATTTACTTGTGATTTTGAGTGGTTGGATTTTCTGTTGTAGAAATTGTTTTCTACAACCATAAGGTTGCAATAAAATCTCTTCAATACTTGTACCTAACAACCTTTAATTGTTGCTAGAGTCTTGTGCTATCATACTTGAGTTACACTAGTAATTGCTAGTTGGTCTCTTGCTTATTTACTTGGACTTTTAGTGACTTGTTTAGTAGCTATTCTTATCATTTCATTGATGATTTATATTATTATATACTAATGCTAATTAGGACAACAAGATTCACTTGCTTGTCCATTGGATTATTGGGCTTGTATCTTGTTTTTCTTTTGTCTTGGGCATGTATAAATATCTTCTGCAGGTACTCAAGCATTTGGTAACCATTGACCATTTTTGAGATTCACTTCCAAGACATCCTCCACTCAATAGTTTTACCTATAGGGGTATCAAATTTGTAACCTCACTTTCCATCTCATTTCCCCTAGGGTCACTCGGGATTCCCCCCTTGTGTTGTATTTCTCCTTCACTAAAGTGAGGGGAAGGTTTATCTAAGGTGAAAATGGGTAGACTCTCCCACAATTAGCACCATCTTGTGGATTGGGTCGAGATTTTTCCAACCTACAGTTTGTGCGATAACATGACGAAAATGGTCAAAATGTAGAACAATTAGACAACGTCGATTTAATTCTCATGGAAGGTGGGTGAAGGTTGGATTCTCGTCTTTTGATTATAATTCCAATTTGAAGGCTGTAAGTTCGATTAGTAAAATCATTCACTGAGGTATAAATCCCACACAAAACATAATAATACTCCATATACTCAAAATTGTCTACTATTCTTTGAACTTTTCTTAGAGGCCTTCTAAAATGAGATTCCACGAGTAGAGTATTATTGATCATATGGAAAATTGTTCATGGAATCCTCTATCACTACGATTTTATTGATATCGTGTTGTTTTAGAAGTAAAACCCTTTACCAAAGCACCAATATTTCTACTTGGTTATTGGCGGTGACACCTTATCCCTAGATGAAAGTGGTTTCTTGTTTTCCTTTGGGGTCGAGGAGGACCCCCTGCACCTGCCACCCTTGGATTAACTTTCACTTTTCAAAGATCCATTGAAAAAAAAAATATGTTGTTGCCTCCCAAAAATCCATTTTGATAGATCTTGCTCTGATATCATTAATTTCCATGACAATATTTTTTTGGATTCGCAAACATAAATTATTTCTGACTCAGTACCTTCTTAAATCATGCTTTTAAGTCATATCTTCTCTTCTACTTCTATTTTTGCAAGATTTTGGCCTTTCTCTCCTTTTGATATTATCACTTCCATTAAGAGACCCCTAGCTTGCGAAGTTACGTTTCTGGGAGAAGTGGATTCTTGCTGGAAAATTTTGTTATTGTTTTGGTAATCTCACCTTCCCGATCAAATAACTAGGAGTTTCTATCCACACTCTGTTTAGTAAAGGTTTTTTCTTTTCTTTTTTGAATTTGGAGGGTTCCTGGGTATTTTCTATTCCAAATCTAAAATTCTTCCTTCCAATTTTGAGGTATGATCACTTGAACTCCTAGATTTGTGAAAGCAATGATCCATACTCACTTTGTGAATTTACATTATAGAAATAGAAGGGCATATGAATCTTCATTTTGGATACACAAAGGGTATCTGGAAGGGCCTTGAATTCCTCTTTTCCTTAGGTTTTCCACTGTCAAAATATTTCCTTGAATCAAATTCCAACAAAAGACTTTGATTTTTTGGAGTTCATCTCCTTTTCCAAATTTTGTTCCAAATGACGGATCTTGGAAATCGGTTCCTTTATTTGATCTATACTTTATATCCTCTTTGATAGTGTAAATACCTCCTCATGGACCCCATCCTCTAATATCTATTGAGTCTTTGCTTATAGGAGCTGCCCCTCTGAGGTTAAAAACCATTACATGCCATTGTAATTTTAAATGAGACGATATATCCATATTTTTCCATTGTTTCCAAAGATCAGAGTTGGTGCTATCCCATTTAGAAGTATGGGATAAAAATTGAAGACTATTGGGATTCATCCAAGATCTTATTCTGTACAACTCCTGTATTTGGTTCATTGGTGGATTTCCCATAATTTTTCCCTCTCAAAGGTGAGTTTTCTATTCACTTTTAGTCACCCTTGAAGGCCTGTCTTGGATGAGATGGACTGAGGGCTTCCTGAGTTTCCAAATTGAGGATCCTCTCAATAGTGGAATTTGTTGGTCTAAACTTATGATGTGACTTGTTGAAGGTATTTTTCATGTAAGACTATTTTCCACGATACCTTCTCACTCGATGCTATTGTCCACAAATTTTTCACACCCATTGCCAAATTCATTAGTTGAGGGTGTTTAATTTCTATAACTCTGCTTTTTGAGGTGCCGACGAAAATTTAGTTTATTAAATTGAGTTTCTTGTTATTGCTCTTAATCCCTGGCCACAAGAATTTTCTTAGAGCTCTCCTAATAAGTTGCATGATTCCAGAAGGAGAAAACATAATTGAACATTGAAAAAAGGGAAATGAGGATACAACATACTTTAGAAGAACCACATAACCTGCTAGGTTGAGCCACTGGGTACCTCACTGAATCATTTTATTTTGAATTATTTGATATATATATAAGCCGCTTAGTTTCCTTCATAAGTCCCAACATAACCAAAATCCCTAGGTACTTAAAGGAGTACTATTTAATAACAAAGGAGAACTCGACAACTATGGCAATGGAATTCAAAATTGAGGATAGGTGTTCCACCATATATGTTGCTTTTCCACCACCTTTGATTTTCCTCCCATGTCATTTACAAAATTGTAAAGTATATCTTTGAATCACTCAACTATAATGTTAGATGTTCTTCCTAATGGAAGTGTGTCATCTAAAAATTGAGAATGGTTTGATTCTTTCACCACTCTGACCATTGATATACCTTGAAGGTGGTCTAATATTATATCATACTCAATATTTACATGAGTAGAGTCTACCAATATTATGTACATAAGAGGAGATAAAGGGAATCCATACCTTAATCCTCATCTCCTTTGTTTTTTTTTTGGCTATATGAGCTATCCAAGGACCTTCTATGCAAGCTTTAATCTAGTTTATGAACAAATATATGAAACCCAAATTTTTTAGAACTAGATAAAGAAAAGAGTGATGTACTCGATCAAACGCATTGGCCATGTCCAATTTTATGATCATTGTTTTCTCTTTGTTGCTTATATTGGAGTGAATTTCTTCTTGAACCAAAATGATGTTGTTCATTATCTGCCCTTTTTGAATAAAACACCCTTGATTTTCAAAGACTATGTTAGGAATAATATTCTTGAGGCGATTGGAAATAATTTTTGTTTGCATTTTGTACGATGCATTGCATAGAGAGACTAGATGGAATCTAAAGAAAGAGAAGGGATTTAATTTCTTAGGAAGGGAAAGGAAGAAGGAATTAGTGCTCCCACCTAATTTACCTTTCTTTCTTGTCCAACTCAACATTTTGCATAAATCAAATTTAATAACGTTCCACCAGGCATGATAAAAGAAGATAGTGAAATCGTTCGGTCTAAGTACCTTGTCAGGATCTAGCCCCTAGATGACAATGATAACTTCCTCTTCTTGAATATCCTTTTTGAGAGTCTTATTTTCATTGGTCAATAGAAGGAATGGGATTCTTTGAGCATGGAGAAAGTAAAAACTAGATATGCTTCCTACTCATTTGTGTATAGTTCTTGAAAAATATTGAATTCCTTCTTTATTTCTTCAAAGTCTGAAGTTTTGTTCCTATTATGTTTTTTTATTTCACATACATTGTTGCATTTCTATATGGATTTTGACTGATTGTGGAAGAAAGAAGTGTTACAATCTCCTACTTTTAACCATAAGCTTTGGGATTTAATCCTCTAGTGTTCTTCCTCCCTCTTGTAGGTACAATGAAACTTTCCATATAGACTTTTTTCTTCATATAGGTGTTGCAAGTTAGAGATATAAGACTTACTATGTGATACAATCACTTTATGACTTTAGAATATGCTAATGTTCACTTTTTGTGTAAAGCAGTCTATCCCACATTCATAAGTGGAAATGATTTGATTATTGAATAATGATATATAAGAAGGTAAACTACTTTGTAATATATGCATTGGTTACTCATTGATGATATGATATAGTGTTATTGTGAGTATCCTTCTTTGATCTTAGTTATGTGACTCAACCCTATCTTGGGTTTCCTCATGATCTCGCTCATTTGTAATATGGTATTAGAGAAGGAAGTTGTATGCCTTTGAAAGACAAGGTTTCCACCCTTGCGACTTCAATAGTATAAGAGCTACGAAGTGCCACAATTTGAGAAGGCAACAAGTTTTTTATTGCAATATTTATAGCTCTGCTTTGCATAACCTTTCTTTGCATTCACCATTAATTATTTTTTAGCAGTGAAAAAGATCATATACGATTAGTCATGGAGATGTTGTTAGAGAAGTACTCGGGTTTCAATTTCCATATGTGGAAAGTGAAGATCCATATGTAATTAATGAATAAAACCTTTAGGGAATTTTCAAAAGAACTGAGCCAACACCTGCATATCCGAACAAGTTGATAGAATGGAAAATCATAAATGGTATGTAAAAAAACCATAAGCCCTCTTAGATCCAGAGCTACGTCATGTAGATCTAGACAAATCATCTAAGGAGATCTGGGAAAATATCAACAAGTTATTTGGGGAACAAGTAGTGAATGAAAAATTTCCCTAAAATTATAGTTATTCAACTTTAATATGCTAGTTGAAGCCACCATGTCAAGTCACGTCAACATTCTAAGATCTGTTATCATACAATTTGCAAAATTCAAAGCAATACTTGATGAGGAGGATGCCAAGGCTATTCTCCTAAATAGTTTTCCACCTAAATATAGTAGTGCTATCTTTGCCCCGAGTCAACTACCTTCACAAAGTCTGGATGCAATGATTTCAACATTGCTAGCAAAAGAAAAGAGAATCATTGAAGTTGATAACCATCCAGAACTTGCATTCTATGCAAGAAACAACCACGATCGATCAATAAAAAACAAAGAGGAAATATAATGCCACTATTTCAGGAAGCTAGATCACACAACTTGGAATTGTAGACAGTGAGCCAATTCTGTTCTTAAGAGAAAGGTAAAAAATAGACAACATACAACGAATGTATCCATGCTTGAAGATCCATTGGATGCTAATAATGGTGAAGAATATACCGAAGAAAAGATATTTTATGAATTTTAGGAAGCCCACACTTTGAAGACAAGAAGGGATCAATTAATAGATCAAAATGGATTGTTTCCCAGTTAGTTTAGAAGTTGTGGATATAAGGAAAAATTTTTCATTAGTTGGAGAGACATGCATAAGGATTGTATTCTACTAGTGAGGTTATGTGACATGCATGTGGTTTGTTGTCTAGTAATTGATTTCGGGAGAATCACGATTCAAGAGTCCAGGGAGGTGGAATCCGAGAACTCATGAATTCAACTCGGTAGCTACACCTTTACGAGGGTTATGAGGTCATTTGATGGAGCTAAAACTAGTATAGGAACTATTTTCAAAGAAGAATCTTCTAAAGGATGTTACTGGTGTTTGATGCTCAGTTTATGTGTTTTTACTTTTAGTATATGTATTTGATTTCATTTTGTTTCAACACTGTATGCCTTATTGGGAGGGTATTAGAGATATAAGGCTTACTATGTAATAAAATCACTTTATGATATTAGAATATGTCAATGTTCACTTTTTGTGTAAAACAATCTATCCCACACTCATAAGTGGAAATGATTTGCTTAATGACAAATGATATGTAAGGAGATAAACTCCTTTTTAATAGATGCACTAGTTATTCATTGATAATATCATATGGTGTTATTTTGAGTATCCTTCTTTGAACTTAGTTATGTGACTCAACCCTATCTAAGGTTTCCTCATTTAGTGTTCTATCTCAATTTGTAATATTGCTAAGTGATTTGTTGTTGTTCCATTTGGTCTTGAAGGTCTAAAATTTGATGATGCACCATTTTCCTTTTTGTCAAAAGGTTTATGCAATGTTATTTTTCTCACTCTGTTAGTGCTAACTTGGTGGCCTTTAGTTTAGATTCACAAATGTAGCCTGGAGATTATTCAACATTCATTTTCTAGGCTTTGGCTATATGTTCTAAAACTTTATGATCCTATAGACATAAATGATTACATCTGAAAGGGAGCGGGCCATGTTTTTTCCTATTTTACATTGAAAGTGATATGGGGTCGTGATCTAAGACCGTCGAGGATACAATGTTAAAGGATATCTCCGAATTTTCTACTAAGAACCCATTGTGAATCAAGAATCTGTCCAGCCTAGTTGTAATGTGTCTAGGACCAAGTCTTTTATTTGTCCAAGTAAATTCCCCCCTCTTTGGATTGACATATATTAAATCCCAATCTAATATGATGTCTCCTACCCTTTGTCTGAATTGATCTTGAATGATGCTTCCTCCTTGTTTTTATTCCTAAGCCAACACTAGATTAAAGTCTCCTTCCATGATGTTATTTTCTATAGGGATGGAGTCTTTCATATCATATAAATATTGCTAGCATTCAATCTTTTCCCTATAATGAACATGTGCATGTATATTAAAATTTTTAGGCTGTTTACCTATTCTTTGACATACTAGTTCTGTTTAGATCCAATGTTGGGAGCATTTTGATTCAACTAGGTCAAAGAGGGAGCTATTCCAAAGAGTGCATATCTTTCTAGATTCTCCTAGTGAACCAACTACCATTCCCAAGATTCCTCTCCATTTCTTATTACATGTTTCATAATTTCTACTTCCAACATATTGGTCTCTTGGATTAGGTGCATGTTAGGGTTTTTAGATTGCATAATATCTCTCAAAGATTCTATCTTATACTTACTTCCTAACCTTCTACAATTCTAGGAGACAATTTTCATTATTTAAATTCGGAGGGGGGGGGGATAGAGCTTTCTTGGAAGAGGGATTCTGACTTAGTATGCATTCTAGTACTTTGATAACAAGGTGCTTATTTCTATTCCGTAGCAAGATTTCAATGGAGGATTGGAGTCCCAAGTTTTTTTCTTATTGGCTATTTCTTCTCTTTTTCTTTATGAGATATCCTCCCCAACTTCTTTGGGAGTCTTTCTTTCCCAGGATCATCTTCTCCAGTTTTGTTCTCTTTTCATTGTGGGAACCTCACTTAGATACGAGTAGTTCTTCTCTAGGATTGTGTTATCTTGTTCTTGCTTTTCCACTACAATTTCATTTGTAGGTGAATTTAGGATTTCCATTTGATATTCATAGAATGTGGAGGAGATGAAGTTCGATGGAGATATTACTGGTTGAGATGGAATGATTATAGGATTTTCCTTAGGCTCTTTGTCTACTTGAGTGAGAACTTCATATCTGCTAGCCAAGGAGGATGCCATTCCTTTATGATCCATGGATGTGGAGAGGGTTGCTTGATTGGAACCCATTTTCTTTTTGAATATCTACCATCGATATCCTTTTTCAGAAGGGGCTTGCATGGGGGTTTCCTTTTTGCAATCTTTCACAAAGTGTCCATAGCCATGATATATTTTACACTTGAATGGAAGATTCTCATAGTCTAGTTTTTGAACATGGATATATTTTTCCAGGCTATGATTTATTGCTTCAAGTAGGAGTTTCCCCAGTTCCACCTCAACATAGATTCATGTAGATGCAAACATGCATGATTTTTCCTCTGATCTATCACTATATTTCTCAAAGAGTTTCCTATTACCCTTAAGGAGTCATCATTTCGACAGTGTAATGGAAGATGAGGCAATCTTACCGATATAGGTACAATATAGGGCACATCAATCTTTAGATCAAAGTTAGGGGTCCATTTTTTTAGATACACATGACTCATATCCATGAAATATGGGCCATTTATAAATAATAAATCTTGGTCTTCTTTTAGTTCGAAGAGAAACACATAGAAACCTCATTCGTAGAAAAGATACAATAGCTTACCCTTTATCAAATACATCCATTTTTTTGCATCTAAATTTTGGACTTCAGTGAAGGACGAGTACTTGAAAATGGCCTCATGAAGCCTCTTTCAACAAGAGCTAGAGCCTTGTGATGGGGGACAAAATAGAGAGCTGAGGTTTGGGCGACAACTTGCCAAGGGATTTGACCATTTCTTTGAAGGCAACTACCTCAATAGAAGGTGGGGAAGGAAGGCCTCCTCCCATATCCATCTCTAGGAGGGCCTACAAG
>ML789802.1:519397-546454 GCA_009831015.1 Picea engelmannii
AGATGAAATAAGGTTTGATATGAGTAGATCTGACAAAAATAGTGAAAGATATGTTATTCCTATGCATAGAAAGAATGTTTGGACTAACAAATGGATGCAGGATCCTAGAAAGAATTTTTGCAGGTTAGCTACTATCCTAGTGCCTAGTACAGGAAAGGCTGGGGATCCTTTCAAAGAAAAAAAAGACTAACCCATTGTTACAGTTGCAGAAGACTGAGACATCTTGCTAAGGAATGCCCTGGTAGAAGACCTAGTTGTCTTTGTTGTAAATCTATGGATCATGAAGTTTTAGATTGCCCTAGAATGATTGCTAAGCTTGATAGAATGAATATGAGACAAGAAAACCTCGATGAAGGTTACAAAACTAAGACCATGGAAGAACCCCAGAAAGAATCAAAGAATGTATTACTACAAATGAAAGAAACCCTAAATGATCACATAAATATCAACTTATCAGAGATCTTCAAAGAAAAAGAATGCATAGAAGAAAGAATAGGAGACTTCGACATTGATTGTGTTCTATATGAAGAAACATAGGTGAATATCATGACAAAAATAACTTGGGAAAATTTAGGAAAGCCTACTATGATTCCTTCATTGGGAGGAATATGATTATTTAGAGGAAAGTTGATAACCCTATGTGGAAGAATCACCCAGATATCTATGAGTTCTCATGGAACTTCGACAGAGGAATATTTTGAGATTGTTAAATTTATTGAGAACAACGTCCCATTTGCTATATTAATAGGAAAACCTTGGATTGAAAAGGATCAGGCCAGAAGAAAAGAAGAGGAAGTCTTGGAGAAGAAGAAGCAAGAATTAAAAGATTTCATAACTAGGAGGATAACACACTTGATTGAAGAACATGAGAATAGATCGAAGCTACTTAGAACCAAAAACTTGGACGTCGAAGTCAAAAGAACACAAGAAGACTCACAGAAGATTCACAGAAGACTGAAGTACGTACCCCAAAGAGAGAAGACGTCTTACTCTCCGACCCTACGAAAGAATCTCAACATCGCTAAGTTACTATGCCAAAAGGAGATAAGAATCATAATGGAGAGAGGAATACCGATCACTGGGAAGAAGGCTAGAAAACTCAGTAAGAAGAGAGAAAAAATAGAAAAGTTACAGAAGGTCCCAGAAGGGACTTCATAGAGGGAAGGTTTGCAAGACTGGAACTTCGTCGGGATATCAGAACAACGCAACATGGCACTTCGCCATGGCAAAGTGATATAGCCATTGAAAGCATTATAACCATTAGCCCGATGACCCAAATGGTTAGAACAACAGTAATGGCCTGAAGACTCGCCATCAGACCGTTGGGACCGTGCCGCAACGGATAGAACCGCATTGATGAAGACCTCTCATCCGTTGGAGAGATCTGTTACATCGTGTCTACTTAGTTCATTGAATGTTGCACCGATAACACTTTTGTGAATTGTATCCAAGCTAACTCATTGCCACCGCGCTGTGTTTATTGAGATCGACACCTATTCCATTGCATTGCACACTCATTCATCCACCTGATTTATCTGATCTAAGCGTGCATGTCGAACGAGCTCAACACTGCAGAGAAATTCATCGAAGAAGTTCTCATCGATCTGATGGCCGAGAAAGTAATGTCTACAGGTATTCAAGCATCATCGATGAGAGGAGTGCAAGCCTCTTCGTCGACTGCTCACGGATCCGGACCATCTCGACTGACAATAGAGGAGAGAATCAAGCACAAAGATGACCTAGCCAATGAAAAGTTAATCCCAACTATCTTACCAGACTACATCCCACCTCTAGCCGACGCGATGAGTCGTGACAGTGTCCTAAGGGACTTTGATTACACCATGGTTACTGCGTACCTCCCGAAGGGAATACGTGAAGTTAGAACGCAACAGGATAAGATCACGACGTTGAAGTTCAACGACTTAAACCTAGGAGACTGCAAGAACCATAGTATGCTCGCTCCTTATGGAGTGAGCACCCTCTTTACTTACTTCACTTTCAATCTGATGCTTGATGTGTTTTGTACCTCCATCGATCATATTTGGCAATGTTTGTTGAGATCCCAAGAGAATATCTCTATTATCATGTTCTTCCCTGTCAAATTGTGTTGCCTTCCTCCCTTATCTTCATGGTAAGTTTTCTTCATAAGCCATATCGTCCCATCCTTATTTTCCTATGTTCTCCATTTCCAAGTTATATAGGGCATCTGAAAATATAACTTTGAAATCTTTGAAGGATTCCAAGTCCTCTGGTCTAAGGTCTTTTGATTCATTCCCTTCTTTTACTAAAATTTCAAAGGAAACTCGTTTATCCTCCATTTGCTTCAAGCTTGTTGAGTTGTTCACATGAGGATGAGGGACCTCTTGGAATGAAGGTGGCTCCTTGATGGAAACCTCGATACTTCTGGGAGATGGAATTACATCCACCTTAGAGTCCACCGGTTGAGACAAGGATTCAAAGTCGTTGTGAGTAGCATAAGGCATGATTTTCCTAGGGTTTCGATGACTTTGGAGGGCGATTTCAGACCCACATTTGAGGGGGCCATTGATGAGGACAACATGAAATTTTTTGTGAGATATCTCTTTCCATTGATCCTCTTTCTCAGGGATAGCTGGGGTTGAGTCCACTTTCTTACAATTCCTCGCAAAGTTCTTGTATTCATGGTAGATCTTGCATTTGAAGGGTAATTGTTTATAATCCAACTGATGCACATGTTTCTAGTTATCCAAGGTGATAACCACTGCTTCAGGAATCCCTTTATCAATATCAACCTCGACACAAATCCTTGCACAAGGGAATATGTTCTCTTTAGGTTTTTCCAAAATGGTATATTTTCCAATAGTGTTTCCAATACAACAAAGGGTGTCATCACTCTAGTAACGAAGAGGAAGATGCAAATGCCAAACCCATACCGAAACAACTGAGGGCACATTTTTTTTAGGGATTAATTTGGGTGTCCATTTGTTCAAATACATTCCTCTTTCTCCCATAAAATATGGTCTGCTATGGAATATAAAATCCCCGTCTTCTTTGAATTGAAAGAGAAATGTTAAAAACCATCTTCCATAGAAAAAAATGGCTTAGTGATCCTTTGATAAGGGGATTCCAATTTATCTCAAGCCATGCAGTTACTGTTTTTGGAGATGGCTAGATACCAGTTACAAAGACTCACCATAATGCATAGTTATAGGGAAATACATAAAGAACCCACTCCTAAAACAATAAAGCATACTAAGGAACTTATCAGTTGAGGCCCGAGGAGTTTGTTGGCCTAGAACTCTACAAATCCTTGGTAGAATTTTTGCACAATGGTACCTCATCTTCTTCCAATATGAATGGGTTGATAAAAGTGCCATGGTAACTCTTAGCTCCAGCCTTGCCTTCCTTTTTCTTGCCATCAAATTCAATTTGAATTCTAAATACCATCCTACATACCACTTCAAACTTGGCTTAAAAAATAATGAAACTATCAAGTAACTCTTCATATTTGGATCCTTGTTTTTCCAGCACCTGAGCAATGAGGGTCTTTATGAGATAGTAATGTTTAGTTTCTTCGAAGACCTTGGTGTTTCTACTCTTGGAAAAACCATAGTTAGAGAACCAAACCTCAAAATCCCTCACAATTTTCTCATTCTCTGTCAGTTTCCCGTCCTCCCAAACTACCTTTTCCAAGACTTTTGTTTCCTGTTTCACTATAGTAGAGAATTGCACATGGTGAGTCCTCCAAGCCCGTAGGGAATCCCTTTAGGCTTTGGTTGCAGGCAGGTCTAAGGATTCATTTTCGGCATGTGCAAGTGCCTTACATTGACACCCCCTGTGTTTCCTCGAGCTAGGCCCAGGGCCTTCCATGTCAACACCCCATTCCATGTCACCCGTACTCACCAAGAACCAAAAAAGGACAACCCACAACACCACACGTTGACACCGTAACAGGTCGTTCGAACCATGACACAGGCCCCACTAGGAGGGAAAAAATTTCCCATGCCCCAAGGAATAGTCCACTTACGATACCTCTAGACAAATTGAACCACCCGCTACATTCTCTAACCAGACAGAGGTAGACCCGCTAATCCTACCAACCAAAGGAAAAGAAACCTATAACCATTGTTGATGGGGTCGATGAGAATCTGAGGAGCCCAACCAACATCCTTGGCATACCAAATGCTAGGAAGAGAACCACAAATGAGCAGACCCCACCCCTTGAATTTCTCATCAAACACCCCCTCGGAAGCAGGTGGGATAGTCACCAAATGAGAGGCCCACTTGAGCTAAAGCAACCAACCTTTGCATCTATCCAAGCCCAAATGAAATTGGACTATCCTTTTATCAAATCGAATTTCCTCTACTTGATGAAAGGCATTGAAGTCCCCTCCATTGCCATGATATTATGGGGTCTCATCCAACCCCGCGCATAACAAAAATTAGATTTTTTTAGATGCAACATAAACCTCCCACCTATATTCTCGTTGTCCCACCAATTAGCGTTCTCGCTTCCCACCGGGGTTAATGAAACCCCGTATCACCTTGGTACGAAGGCTGTCATCTTAAGCATGTGCATGGAGAGCACTCGGGCTCCCAAATGTCACCCCATCCGAGGAGTTACTGATTGATATCTTCAATTCCATCAAATCCAAAATGATTATTGTTGGATTTCAAGAAAAAATTTTGATGTTCCTTCATGTTATTTTGATCAGTAAAAAAAGAGCCAATTTGTAGCATGTTTACACTATGGTTGTACAATCAAATCTAGTGTGAAAGAGACGTGTAACGTTTGTGCCTACAGTTGATGCAACATGTGGCATAAGTTGACTTAATAAAATTGCAACAAAAAACACTAAGTACATTTTACAACTAAATATAAAAAAAATGTGTAATGCATGTACATAAGACTTATGTGACCCTTGGTATAAATTGATCCAAGATAATATTATAATTAAAAAAAAAGGCTTATGTGACCCTTGGTATAAATTAACCCAAGATAATATTATATTTTTTTAAAAATAGCATTGTATAGATGAGATGAGTTCTTATTAATCAAAATATTAAAAAAATATCAAACTTGAGTGTATATATAAAAATATACACATATTTTTAACTAAAATATTTCAATTAGAGGAAAAATTATATCTTAATTTCTTTTTAAGTATAGAGAAAATTACATCTTTCATAAATTTTGAATTAAAATAAATTTGCTTTAATTATATAAAAGACAAATAAAGTTTGTATAAAAAATAAATCAAAGTTAAAAAAAATAAAAAAAATTATAACAATAATTTTATTTCAAGAAGAAATAAAATTTACATTTTGAAGAATGCATGTTGAATGCATTTAATCTTTCAATCCTCCCAATCCTCCCATAGCTAGGGGAGCGTGGGCATACAAAAGTGATATAAATAAAGAACAATTGACTCTAAGTCCCCATACTACATACATTCAATGAGTGTAATGTTATAGACAAAAAAAAACCTACCAGCCTAAAGACATGCTGATTAAAGTTCCTCAGACCCAAAAATTGAAAGTTCATTCCATCAAACACATAAACAATATACCACTATTTGTTCTTCCAACTATTAAGACAACCAAAAATTTATGTCAAAGTAAAGGAAAGCAGTGTTCCAATCTACAAGCCACCATGAATGATCTCAAAAATCAAGGATGAGGAACAGTCTCAATATATCTATAAATGACCTATTATAGTATTCAAAATGTGAGCCATCCCTTAATTCCACTATTTGCCACTCCCCAAAATCCATGAAAATACCTTCTTTAGCGAGTTTATCTTTTGCCATGTTCTATTCCATGTAAACATGACAAATAAAATAAATTTTATAAGTGTCCAAGATAATAAACACCATAAGTTTTTATGAGGGTGGGGGTGGGGGGAGTATATGAGAAAACTTAAAAGTATATGAGAAAATGTATTTAAGTTTTCTCATATACTCTCCCCATCCCCACCCTCATACTTAAGGGGAGTATATGAGAAAACTTATTTAAGTTTTCTCATATACTCCCCCCACCCCTTATTAAATATATGAGGGTGGGGGTGGGGGTGGGGGGAGTATATGAGAAAACTTAAATGTGGGGATGGGGGGAATATATGAGAAAAACTTGTTTGTGGGGGGAGTATATGAGAAAACTTAAATGTGAGGGTGGAGGGAGTATGAGGGTGGGGGTGGGGCGAGTATATGAGAAAACTTATTTGTTGGGGGAGTATATGAGAAAACTTAAATGTGGGGGAGGGGGGAGTATATGAGAAAACTTAAATGTGGGGGTGGGGGGAGTACATGACGAATAAAATAAATTTTATAAGTGTCCAAGATAATAAACACCAGAAGTTTTTATGAGGGTGGGGGTGGGATTTAAGTTTTCTCATATACTCCCCCCACCCCCACCCTCATATACCCTCATATGAGGGTGGGGGTGGGGGTGGGGGGAGTATATGAGAAAACTTAAATACTCTCCCCCTCATATACCCTCATATGAGGGTATATGAGGGTGGGGGAGGGGGGAGTATATGAGAGGAGTATATGAGAAAACTTATTTAAGTTTTCTAGTATACTAAATAAGTTTTCTCATATACTCCCCCCTCCCCCACCCAAGTTTTCTCATATACTCCCCCCAGCCCCACCCCCACCCTCACCCTCATATGAGGGTATATGAGGGGGGAGTATATGAGAAAACTTATTTAAGCTTTCTCATATACTCCCCCTTCCCCCACCCTCATATGTGGGGGTGGGGGGAGTATATGAGAAAACTTATTTAAGTTTTCTCATATTCATATACTGCCCCCTCCCCCACCCTCATCTCATATACTGCCCCCTCCCCCACCCTCATCTCATATACTCCCCCCACCCCCACCCCCACCCTCATATGAAGGTGGGGGTGGGGGGAGTATATGAGAAAACTTAAATGTGGGGGTGGGCGGAGTACATGACGAATAAAATAAATTTTATAAGTGTCGAAGATAATAAACACCAGAAGTTTTTATGAGGGTGGGGGTGGGATTTAAGTTTTCTCATATACTCTGCCCACCCCCACCCTCATATACCCTCATATGAGGGTGGGGGTGGGGTGAGTATATGAGAAAACTTAAATACTCCCCCCCCTCATATACCCTCATATGAGGGTGGGGGTCGGAGGAGTATATAAGAAAACTTATTTAAGTTTTCTCATATACTCCCGACACCCCCACCCCTACCCTCATATGAGGGTATATGAGGGTGAGGGTGGGGGTGGCGGGAGTACATGAGGGTGAGGGTGGGGGTGGGGCGAGTATATGAGAAAACTTAAATAATGTTATGACATATTTGAGATTTCATGATCCAATTTATAATCACAATAGAGTCACCAAAAATTTGTAGATTTGTTATCCCTCTTTCCCAACAAAGGTGAGAAGCAATTTTAATGCCATCAATTCCATATAATTGTTTGTCTCTGATCTCACTCCCATTTTTATATGAAAAGAATGAGAATCTGAGAGGTGAAATGCACCAAAAGGCATTTTTTTTTTCATTTAACTAAAATAGTGTAAATTAAAAAAAATAAAATTAAACCTTAAAAAACCAAAAAATTTACTCAAAGTCAAATCCACTTTTAATTAGACATTAAATCTAATATTTTATCAAATTTATTATGAAAAACAAAAATATGCATGTTTTAATTTATCAAATTTATTATATAAATCAAAAATATCAGCCATACAGTTATAAAGTTTTAATTAAACATTAAAAATAATATTTTATCAAATTTATTATGGAAAACAAAAATGCATATTTTATTTTATAAAAAAATATAACTTTAAATATTTTTATTTTTCCAAACACGTAAACTATTTATGATTGATTGACGTCATGTTATCACTTTTCATGATAGGGCAAAAGTTTACATTTTCATAAACCTATCTAAGTGTTGACATTTCATAATTATATATTTTATACATTAACTTTTTTTGGCAACTTTATAAGACTTTAAACCATTTTTCCAAATGAATTTATTTGCAATATTTTTAATAATGATTATATTTATTTGATTTGAAATATTTTAAGTATATTTTATAATTATATATTTTATATATTATTTTTTTTTGGTAACTTTATAATATTTTAAACCATTTTTTCAAATGAATTTATTTGCAATAATGATTATATTTTATTTGCAATAATGATTATATTTATTTGATTTGAAATATTTTAAGTATTTATAAATAATTTTAAAAGTGTTTTTATAGATGTATAAGAGTTTAGTTGATTTTTTATGTATATATTTGAGATTCTTTTTTCCAAATAATATTTTATTTTGATTTGAGTAAGAAAAACTAGATTAAGTAAGAGATATGCAATCTTTATTGTTCTTGAAAATCTATGTTTTTAACTTCAGTGTTAGGGCCTTCAATTAAAGATCAAACTCTTTTACTTATTGGTAATATCTACCTCTTGTATCAATGTGAGAATTGATGATCATACCTTTGTAGAGTAGATCGAAACAAGATAGAGAAGATTGTTTGTCACAATGATATCCAAACATCTTCATGCCAATACATCATTGCCTCTTAGTCAAGCACTCATTCTTTTAATGACCTTTCCTCTAGTGACAATGATACAAGTGTTCAAAGAGAAGGAAAACTTACAAAGTGGTATTATTAGATATCCATATTTTTCTTTGGAATCCTCTATTTCACCTCATTGACCTTGATATTTATAGACCACCATCGCATAACTTTTCAATGGATGCTTTTGATCTCTCCAAGGGTGAGATAAACAAAGGTATATTGAGATATACATAGCCTATCTTTGGCCCACATGGTTTGATCCTAGACAATTGTTGTCTCCTAAACTCTTTTAATCTTCTCCTCAAAGCTCGAGAGCAATGACCACTTTGTATTTGATGCTCTCCCTATTATGAGATTAGAGGATAGTTCTTTTTTCTATTTAGAGATTCACTTGGTTTTCTCTAGACACTCATGGATTATGAGGACCAAATATGCTTAGCTCTCTTCCTTTGATAGATGTTTGACCTTTATCAACAACTTACCAAAATCCAATTCCACCAAACAACATACACTAGGTTAATTACCTCTAAATTCCATTGCTTTAATAGTAGTAGGAAGAGGCCCTATGGCCACTTTCCAAGTTCACACGATAGACTTGCTAGATAGGGTAAACCTAATTATTGTACTTCCGTGTACATTTATTTATTTATTTTTCTTCTTTTATGTTATTTTCCTTTAAGATATACTTTTACCTTCCTTTATTATCTTTACATATTGTTTTTTGAAATTTACATCTTATTTTTATTATAATCCCATAATCAACTTTAATTTTTAATAAACATTAATATATTCCAATTTAGAATTAGAATCCAACTAAATGCACTTCCATATTAAAGTTAGAATAAGAATAAAACTAAATCATACTAAATGCACTTCCAAATTAGAATTAGAATCCAACGAAATGCATTTCCAAATTAGAATGTCAGCACGGTGTAATTTGACATGTTGAAGGACAATGGCGGTGGATTTGTAATCAGAAATAAGCGTAAAAAAGAACTTAAATATAATTTAGTCAGCACAGTGTAATTTGACATGTTGAAAGACAATGGCGGTGGATTTGATTAAAACTAAATTATACGAAATGCACTAACAAATTAGAATTAGAATCCAACGAAATGCACTAACAAATTAGAATTAGAATCCAACGAAATGCACTTCCAAATTAGAATGTCAGCAAAGTGTAATTTGACATGTTGAAAGACAATGGCGGTGGAATTGAAATCAGAAATAAGCGGGCGTAAAAAAAACTTAATGTAATTTAAATCGGAGGACCGTTGGAAATGGAGCGTATATAAAACCCTTTCCAGAAACACACAGTCGTAGTTTCATCTCTGTTTCGGTATTCGTTTGATCTCGGCTTCGGTGTTTGGCATTGGCTTGTCTTGTTTTTGGATGTTGTTATTTGTTTGATCCACAGCGTGGCCATGCTGGTTGATTTGAATTTATTTGTTGTTTCTTTATTGTATTTTGTGTGGTCGATCTTTTTTTCTTTGTATGTTTTTTTTTCCTTTGCGTATTTGGATTATTGCCGGATGCCAGAGTGATCAATTTTATTTTGTTGCCGGATGCGAGAGAGATCTCTTATTTTGGATGTACTCTCGGTGAATCCGCTTCTGTTCTTCAGGTAGCCGATGTTTTCCTCTGCCGGGTCGGTGTTCCACGCGGGTCTGGAAATTTTGGTTTTGCTACATTACGCCTCCGGTGCATACATATGTTTCTCTCACAAAATTTGTTTCTCTCATAAATATGTTTCTCTCATAAATTGGTTTTGCTACCTTTTTCCCAAACAAGTCAAGTATTCCTTAATATCGCCACTTGCATTGTCCTGCTATTTTTGTTCTCTGCAGGTTCATTATCTTTATTCGGGCTAGTCAACCCTCAAATTTGACGGTTACAGTCAATTTTAAGCCTTTCAACGAGCTTCGATGATGAGTATGGAGGAGTTTTGAATGTATGCAGGAGCTGAATTGCCCAGTTACTCGTCAAATTTCATTCTGGGTATGGCCATGCTCTGTACCTTCATTAAGATTCATCCGTCTGTTTCATTAAGATTCATCCCTCTGTTTCGATTTTTAATGTGAGAGAATTGATAGTAACTAGTGGTGAGAGTGAGGCCTATACTCTGCTCTCTTTTCTTTGGTTATGAAAATGCAAGTACAAAGAAAGGGACACTCACTATGGAATTTCCTTTGACATTGTGGCATGAAAGGCTACTATAAAATGTTATAACTCCTCTTTTATTCTCTAATATCCCACTGCTATATGCTATGCTAAACTATGGAACAAAGACAATACTTAAATAATGGAACCCCTTCTCTTCCGAGTATCCTAGTGTTTAACATAGCACGATATTCATCTAGGGTTAGGATTTTTCATGCCTCAACTAATCCAGGTGGATATCGGTGGCCACCCACCTATTTCACTGGTTTGAAAAACAGTTTTCCACCTTGGCAGTTTTTTGACATTTTTTCGGGTTCCAAACTTCCTAGGCCATTTTGAGGCCCTAAACGATGTTTTTTGGGGATTTGGGGCCTAGGAGACTGGTAAAGGCATTGGCATGGGCCAGTCGAAAATCATTCTTCTTGCTTAGACCTTTCCAATGGTGTATTGATCACCCCAAACAGATATCGTATGCAAAAGTTATGCCCTCGAGAAGTTGACGTATCAACTACCCCCATCGGGGCCCACAAACCTTTTGGATTTTCATCTTCCGGGGTTAGGGTTTTGGATTTTCCTTATGTTTAAAAGGCCTTTGGAGCCTCATTTTAACAATCATATTCTTTCAAATGCCAGTAGCCGTTACATCTCTTCTCAAAAATAAGTTGCCACCATTCTAGTGAGTCTTTCACTCTATATTTCTACAGTTTTGTACATTTCTCTTGTTAATATAAATTGTTTATTACTGTATCTCTGTGTTTATATCTCTGATATATTTTTGTTATATTGTTGGATATCTGATACATCTCTGTACATTTATTTATTATATCTCCGCTCTCATTTTGTGTCGAAAATAATCTGGATCAGTAGTATCAGAGCAGGTTGCTCTTGATATTTTTTTAGTGCATGTCCTCAACGAGGTCTGAGTATAGCAAGTTGGGTCTTGAGCTTGTCTCTCTTGAGGAAAATCACTCTCGCGTGCCCAAAAAACCCCACATGGCAAAAGAAAAGAAAAATGACGGAGCAAGAGATTCTATTAATGTGTTGATTGAGGAAGCTCTCATGAGATAAAGGGACGAAATGATGGAGAATTTTTCCCACATCCTTCAGTGCCTGCCTATAGCAGCATCCACGTCTTCATCATGAAGCCACTTTGGAAGTACCTCTCCTTTCAAGGTACAGGTTAATTTTGATATTTCTGTATTTGAAGGTTAGATAGATGCGGATGCCCTAAACAAATGGTTAAATCTGCTAGAAGGTTATTTTTCTGTTCACAATTTTTCTGAAAAGGAAAAGATCACCTTCGCACTCCTTAAGGATCTCACCCATGTCAAACATTGGTGAGAAACTTACTGGGAGCAAAGTTCCACAGAGGAGTCTAGAATATATGGGGTCGAGCCCACTTGGGATTTTTTTATGGATGCAGTCAAGGAACAATATTACCCTATTAGCAACTATGAAGACCAATACATGAGATGGATTGCGTTGCGTCAAGAGAGGGGCCAAGAAGTTTCAGAGTTCACCAATAACTTTCATACCTTGCGCACCAAGCTGGGTATCAAAGAATCTGAGTGACATTTGGTTCTGAAATACCGTGGGGCTCTACACAGATACATCCAGGCTAAAATGGATTTTCTGGACATCTCATCACTCGGTGCTACCTATCGATATGCTGTTAAAATCGAGCATAAATTTAAGCACCAGAACAAGCGAGATTTCGGGTCTGCAAATCTGCAACAACCAAAGTATGGAAAAAATGGCCCTAACAAAAAATGGTCCACACCACTAGAAAATGGTGCAATTTCCAAAAAATCCCCTGGCACAACAATGATGAATGTCACTCAAAACAGTCATTGGTGGCCAATATCAAAGAGAAAGAGACAAACCCAGATTCAGAATCTGATTCAGAAAATAACGGGATAAGATAGATCATTGACACATAACCCACTGCTACTGTTGCGACCGCAACATCTCATCCAGAAGAACCAACATATCCTGAGGAGGGGGAGCGCCTTTTACATTCAATTATGTGGGTGAAGGGGACCTCACTACATTTTATTATTGATAGCGAAAGCCATAAGAACCTCATCTCATCAGAGGTCGTCAGACAGTTGGGATTGTCGACAACACCACACCTACAACCATACAACATCGGGTGGCTTCACCATGGACGAGATCTCTGTGTCAGCCAATAGTGTTGATTGTCATACGACGTCTGGCCCTTCAAGGATGAGGTATTATATGATTTTTCACCATTGGATGTCTGTGATTTTCTCTTGGGCCAACCATATATGTGGAAGCACCATGATATCTATGAGTCTCGACCCCATAGTGTTATTATTACTCTGGGAGGTCATCTCTACAGCATATCATAGATAGTTCCAACTATTGTCCCACCTAAACAATGCCGCAAGGTAGTATCTCATACTACAAAATTCAACTTCTTCACAATTTTTTCAAAAGGCGAACATAAGGACACTGTAACCACTACAGCCTCGGCCCAAGCACCTTCTATCCAACAGAAGCAGGTCGACAAGATTGCATAAAAGAGAACAGATTCCTTTTGCACACAGTCATCTCATGTAGCTCAACTGGTTGAAAAAAATCAACCTTTCCAGCAACAGGTTCATGACAGCCTTCAAAAAAATAAGCAACACAACTTCTCCAACAAGGAAAGCAACTCACCAAGGTTCAGGTTCAACAAACGCTTCTCCCTCTCCCCTGAGAACTCAACGCAATGGAGACCATTTCTTCATAAGGAGGGAGAATTTATCTAGGTGGATATCGGTGGCCACCCACCTATTCCACTGGCTCGAAAAACAGTTTTCTACCTTGGCAGTTTTTCGACAATTTTTCGGGTTCCAAACTTCTCGACCGTTTTGAGGCCCTAAATGACGTTTTTGGGGATTTGGGGTGCAGGAGACTGCCAAAGGCACTGGATTAGGCCAGTCTAAAATCGCTATTCTCAGTTAGACCTTTCCAACGGTGTATCGAGCACCCCAAACAGAGATTGTATGTAAAAGTTACGCCCCTGGGAAGTTGACATATCAACTACCCCCATCGGGGCCCGCAAACCTCTTGGTTTTTCATGTTCCGGGGTTAGGGTTTTGGAATTTCCTTATGTTTAAAAGGCCTTTGGAGCCTCATTGTGACAATCATCTTCTTGCGAATGAGAGTAGATGTCACATCTCTTCTCGGAGATAAGATGCCACCTTCTAGCGAGTCTTTCACTCTATATTTCTACAGTTTTGTACATTTAGCCCATTAATAGAAATTTTGTATTACTGCATCTCTATGTTTATATCTGTGATATATTTTTGTTATATTTTTGGATATCTGATACATCTCTGTACATTTATTTATTATATATCTGCTCTCATTTCGTGCCGAAAATAATTTGGATCAGTGGTATCAGAGCAAGTTGCTCTTGATCGTTTTTCAGTGCATGTCCTTGATGAGGTATGAGTATAGAAATTTGGGTCTCAATATTGCCTCTCTTGAGGAAAATCGCTCTCACACGCCCAAGAAACCCTCCATGGAGGAAGAAAAGAAAAACGACGGAGCAGAAGATTCTATTAATCTATTGCTTGAGCAATCTCTCACGCGATAGAGAGACAAAATGATGGAAATTTTTTACCACATCCTTCAAATACTACCAATAACAACATACACGTCTTCATCAAATGACCACTTTGGAAGCACATATCCTTTCAAGGTACAGGTAAATTTTGATATTCTTGTATTTTAAGGTCAGATAGATGCAAATTCCCTAGACAAATGGTTAAATATGCTAGAAGGTTATTTCTTTGTTCACAATTTTTTCGACAGGGAAAAGATCACCTTATCACTCCTTAAGGCTCTTACCCATGTCAAACATTGGTGGGAAACTTACTGTTGATATTATGGTAGCTGCGGGAGGTATTTACCTCCACGTGTAAACTTGACAAGGATAGAATACTCCGGGAAGCAAGAAGAAACCCTAATGAGTTGGCTAATAACCCTAGAAGACTTGTCGGCTCAAGAAGATAACTTTTATTAGGTTATTAGCCTCCAAGAGAAGAAGTCGTCCAGAAATAATAATATATATTGAATAGACAGATACCCAGAATGAGAAGTCGAACTAGGAAGTTATCCAGAATTAGTATAAATATAGGAGGCCAGTTCTCATTCTGGCAGGCAGTCTTAGAATTGCAGAGCAACAACTTGTGCACACTGCAGTGCCCAATTTTGTGCGCAGGTTTGAGGAGAGGATACAATCTTTTATTACGTAGGTTATTCCCTTAGATCGTAGGTTTATTTATTTATTATTATTATTTCTTGAATATATCCGAAGCAACCCCACTAGGTACTTCCCCCCACTTTTATGATCGTACCTAGGGTAAACTTGATTCCATGAAGCCCGAGGCTATGTCAACACTGCTTACGGACATTACAACAATATACTAATTAGGATATCAAAAAAGTCACTTGTGGGAATCGAACCTAGGTGGTGAGGATAAAAAACATTCCTCCCAACCGCTTGAGCTAGATGCAATTGATAGTCTCAAGTTTATTATTACTAGCTCAATGCTCAAATTTATGAAAATAATTGAAATCTAGAAATGAAAGAACAAGAAAATGAACACACCATCCACACAAATGAACATAAGATGTATCCTAGGAAACCCCATATGGGATAAAACCCAACTAGAAGGTGATGCCTATGCTCTTCTATATTTTTTTTGTTACGAAAATGAAAGTACAGATAAACAAACACTCACTATGGAGTTTCCTTTGAAATTGTGGCATGAATGGATACTATAAAATTTTCTACCTCCTCTATTATGCTCTAATATCCCACACCTATATTCTTTACTCAACTATGGAACAAAGACAATCCTAAGAGAGTGGAACCCCTTCTCTTACTAGTAGCCTAGTATTTAACATAACATGATAGTCATATAGAGTTAGTGTTTTGTCATTCATCAACCCTCAATTAGTGTTAGGGTTTTTGACCTTCTATAATCTTCTTAAAAGTCCACATGTGATTATTCCCGCACATGATTAATGGGAGATAACGTGAAATATATTCATACCATGGTGGTCAACAAGGTAGGTCAATTGTGAGGAGGCTTAAATTTTGTATATGAACTCTAATTGACGTGATTTTCAAATTGTTGGAAATCTCTTGGTGTAACAAAAAACTAAAAGACAACATATTTATATTTGATTCCTCGAATGGAACTGATTTCATATTTGTCATATTTTGAATTCATAGTATTACCTTCATTTATGAAAAAGCCTAAGATTAGATAAAATATGGGTAACATTTATTTTCAGAACTGTCATCCCAATTGAAAAAACATTATTATAATGAGAATAAATATTTTTCCCAACCCAAATTATAACAAGGAGAATAACCCCACAAATCTGAATTATAACAAGAATATCCCTAATTTCTAATAATCTAAATATAATCTGATGTAGGGGCATAGACCCCCCAATCAGAATTGATTTTCCAACCTTGATTAATCAGTGTATTTTATTTGTATTTCGGTTTCCTGTGATCGTACGTGAAATCAATGTTAAGTTAATGAGTTTGAATGCATGTGTGTGTGAATATTTATATATGTGTGTAAAGCCGAGAGCTGAGATTTGTAGGTTAGAAATCTTAAGGGGAGTGTGGGAGAGATTCATCGTTGATCACTATAAGGATAAATGATGATCCAATGTCTCAACGATGATCCAATGTCTCAACGATATCATGGTGAGAGGAGAGGAGACCGCTCATTACACGACCATTGTGGAGAAGGAGTAGAGATCAATAACCTAACCCAATCCAAACATACCGGGACTAACACATAAGTGCAGAGTTCAAGTCCTGGTGGCTTGGTTCCTCGACACTAGTGTATTGACTTATCGACCCGGTGGATTGTTATAGCATGAGAAAGGTGGTTTGCTGAAACCTGATAAACAATCGGATAACAAATAATTGTTTTTAAATAATTGAAAAAAAAATAAATTTATTTCTAATTTCACATTTTAGAAAAAAACTCAAAAATATTTGGTCAACCTCAACTATTACGTAGTTAAACGACAAATCTATGGCTACATAACTGGTTAATAATACTACATATTTACGCCGAAAGGCGTATACCTATTGACAATGTGCACAATTAATTACCTTTTAATCTAAGATTATAATCTGATGGCTAAAAATTGAAGATGCTGGCATATTCTTAGTCGTCCTTCCAAATCAATGAATGTGATTTACTCTTCATAACTTTCTTGTATTTTTGAATGCATCCGTTAACCTGTTTACTTTTTAACATTTACCTAATCATATTAAAAAATTACTGTAACACTATATGCCACGTTTAGATAATTAACCTTTTTGCAATATTAATGAGACACAGTGCCACATTTAAATTTACAAGAGACACGTTTTAAATTTATGGGAGACGAACGCCTCATATACCTGAGGCGTTTTGCAATTATTTATGATACAGGCCAGGCTTGGATGCCTCATTAAATTTAATGAGGGACACGTTTAAATTTATAAATTTATGGGAAACAAACGCCTCATATACCTGCGCCAGTTTAAATTTATATTGCAATTTTGATTTATGATACACATGCCACGTTTTTTTTATTGCAATTAAGTTCTTTTACTGCATTTAATACTTTTACCTACGATCGACATGCCCAAGTGTCATGTGGGCTTCCTTTGCATGGTGCGCTCTACAATGACATTTCCACTCCCTCAGCTCGCGGTTTATCTCCACTCCATCGAATAGCGGTTTCACTTCTACACTTTGCTGCATAGATCTCTGTTTACGAAATTCCCTAATCCCTCTGCATTTCAAATTTGTCACTACCCTGGATTTATTTTCTGGATTTCTAAACCTTGGATAGTCCTGTTTCTCGATCGCTGGCATGTCACTGGATCAGACTAGATCGTTTGGATTGATGAACCTTGGATAGTCCGATTGCGGGATCGCTCACCTTTGGTTGGATCATAGTTCTTCATCTATGCTTGCGTATCTCTGGTGGCTCACTATTGCAGCCTTCTTGGGTGTATGGTAAGACTTATTTTCAACCCTCAAATTATTGCTACGGTACTTTTTTTTATTTGCAAAACATCTAGGGAGACATCAAGAGTACTCTTTACAGTTTAAAAAAAATCAATCAATGTTCAAATCATTGCTGGGTACGTTTTTTATTTTCAAAACATCTAGGGTTTCGAGACATCAAGAGTACTTTTACAGTTTTAATAAAAAAAAATTGGATATTTGTATTTGCAAGGTAAACATACGGTGGAGATAAAGCACTGGAAGCTATCAATTACTTTCACCATCTATAGAAAATGTGCAAAACCATTCAACCCACAGAGAAAAAATAAAGGCCAACTCTGATCAAAATGCAAAAGTTGCATTACAAGAATTTCTTCATAAAACTCCACCGTTGGAAAAATCAGGTTCAGAATACCCTGATGATCACATAATTTGTTGCCATCAAACTGTTTATCTTGAAATTGAACGTTCAAAATGTATTTTAATCAATGGCCCAGCTGCCACTCATAGCTTGTAGATTAATCTTTTTTTTTACTACCACTTTTTCAGTAATTCTTGATGTCGTTCTCTGTCCTTCCTGGTAAATTCCGTGCAATGCGAGACCACCTGACCATTTGCATATCTGCATGGATTATGTGGCAGCTCAGTTTTTCATAGTATTTCATTTTAAAATTGTAATTGATTGTAAATAATATAGGGCAAAAAAAAATTAGGGTTTATTTGCAGATGAGATATGCCTTTCGGCGTTTATCAGCCACAATTATGTCCACAATTATGTGGCTGTGCTAGTTAATATAATTTCTAATATTTTTTAATTTATAAATTATTTTTTAATATATTAAAATATTAATATTTAAAATTGAAAATTTACAAAAATATATTAATAAAAAACTTAAAAATTATTATTTTTAAAATAACTAGTAAAAAGTAAAATAAACTAGTAAAAAGTAGCGTACCATCTTGCGTGGTTCATAAGCATGTCCAATCCTGTAAAAAGCCACAGCTCACCATCTTGCGTGGTCCATAACAAGTCCGATCCCCTCACGTTTGATACGACGTAAAGTGAATTCCATGGAAAAAAAAAATCAAGTTCTCAAGATCTCCTCTTCGGTCCAAAGTTACAAAAACATAAAATTAAAAAAATTAATTTATTATTTTTTAATATCTCTCACGTCACAAAAGCATTTTGTTTTCACGCTGACTAATAAAAGCATTTTGCTCCCGACCAAACATAAATTTTCTTCCGTCCAAAGTTATAAAAGTATTTTGCTTTTCGTACATATAATGGAAATATAAAAGTGGGTTTATATTCTGAGGCCCATGGGGTTATCCTTCCCTTCGAAGTTACGAAAGCATAAAATCAGTTTTACATTGAGAACTCCTCTATATCCCATGTCAAAATTCCTTCAATTTTGAGATCTCTTCCATCACATTTATAAAGCATTTCGATTTAAAATATGTTTTATATTCCCAGGTCTCTTCCCTCCCAAGTTATAAAATTTTGTCTTTTTCCTTTTTCAAAGAAAATGGAAAAAATGATTTGATGTTATATAAAATTAAAAAATGATGTAAAATCTATTTTAATTTTTCTATTAAATATAATTATTAATAATATTGATTATTATTAATAAAAAAGATGTTATATATAACTTGTACAGTATACATTATTTTTAGGGTGAATCGGAGAAAAGGAGCATAGCTTGGTTGAAAGAATGGTTGAAAGAAACCGTACATAGTTTGGTGCTATTGAAGAAAAATTCCTTAACTTCTTGGAGATGGATTTTCGCATAGACAAATAAATGTGTCGGCATAGAAAATCTTGGAGATGGATTTTCGCTGACGTTCTGAGTGCTTTCGCGCACTTAAACGACGGATAACTAGTGCCATCGGGCTGCCCGATTTTGACGAATGATTTGGAGACAGTACATGGTTGTGCGAATTGGAAAAAAAATATTCCTTTCACCTTAAAGAATGGTTGAAAGAAACCGTACATAGTTTGGTTCTATTGAAGAAAAATTCCTTTACTTCTTAATAGAGGGTTTAAAAAACTATATAACAGTGACTTTAGATGCGCCCACTTTCCAACAATAAATCCACCCTCCATTTTCACTGCGGTAACCCTTTTTAATTTAAAAAACTAGATAACAGTGCCTTTAGATTCGCCCACTGTACAACGATACAGCCCGTCTCCATTTTCATTGCGGTAACACCCATTTCACAATGGCTGGGGTTATGCTTAGGGAACACGCCACTTATGCTCACCACAGTAATAAGCACAATTAAAAGTAATTTCTTTGAGTCTATTTCTTGATTTTAACAATTAAAATTACTCCACTCCACTCCACTCCACTGGAATACTTTCAAGCTTGGAGTTTTTTTAGTTGATAATAATTGGCAACTTCTCTGGTTCTCTACCAACAAACATTGCGATAAGCATTGGAGTTTTATTTAAATTGTGCGTTAATTTGAAATTGAGTCAAAGATATGAATGCGATTGCAGGTCAGAAGTTGCCCAGTTACCCTTAGTTGGAGATTTTCACCGCGTTTGGATACCAAGGGAACTACGGTCCAGTTACTTAAACACTCTGGTCAAAATAAACGTGGTAGATTTAACATTGAACCTTTAGAAGCCTTACTTGGAGATTTTCACCGCGTTTGGACACCAAGTTAAGGGAATTACAGTCCAGGTCAGAGATTTTCACCGCGTTTGGACACCAAGGGAATTACAGTCCAGGTCAAAATAAACGTAGATTTAACATGGAATCTTTAGAAGCTTTTCTGCGTATAAAATAATTTAGATATTTAAATTAAATGGTAGAATTTAGGGTTTTATGTTAGAAATTTAAAGAACCCTATTAATAGAAATTTAACATAAAAATATTCTCTAAATACAAACTAAACCTTACAATTACATTTATTGATATATGGGACTATGCCAATATTGTATCCGCCTCCATTTATTGATAATGACATTATTATATCTCCGCCTCCATTTATTGATATAGTTTGGAATCCATAAAGAATTTCGTATTTCATGTGGTTCCGGGTACGACTCCTGCACTCAAGAGTATATTGTGCAAGAGATGAGTCGTTAACTCACTTTTATGGCCAACTCAGCCAGCTTGAGCATGTTCATTGTGTCTTTCTTTAACTCAATAAATACACTTTTCCGGAAATCTATCACATGAAATTGGCTTCTCCTGGAGTGTTTGTTTGGTTGATTTGCAGTTATATCATAGAGACGGGATGGCGAAGATGAAGAATGGAGTTAATTATTTTTTGTGGAGTTGGTTCGCCTCATTGTTGGCCACCATGAAGGTAAAAAAAAAAAAGCTAACCATGTATCTTTCATAAACTTTTATTTAGGAAGTAGTCAATTATTCTTGGCCATGAAAGTACACACAAAAAAACAAAACTAACCCTATATCTTTCATGAACTTTTATTTAGAAAGTAGTCAATCTATTGTATTTGCATTGTACGTATAAATTGGGTTTATTTTTATATTATTTAAATATAATGAGTAAGTTAATAAATCCATAAATTTAATATATGTAATTTGGATTTGGTTCGAAGAGTTGGTGGATTCATGTTTATCCTTCAACTTCATATCAATTCTCACTCCTAACATGTGTTATTTATCCACTTGTTAACTCACATATAATTGCTTAATAACATAATATTTATTGAAATATTGACTATGCTTAAATTTTTCCTCAATATTATATACCACCTTCAATTCATTTAAACAATACAATGGTGTAAGTTAATAACTACATAAACTTAATATATCAATTCCCACAACTTTTCAATTCAAATTTGTGATATGTGTACTCTTTATCTACATCTTAACTACTCATATGATTACTCAATAGAAGTGTAATTACTAAAATCTTTTCCAACATATGTGCTCTTTATCCATTAATTAACTACTCATATAATCACTTAATAAACATGAAATTAAAATAAATATATATGAATATTATGATCTATAATAAATATGATATTAAAATAAATACATATCATTATTATTATCAATAATAATTACTAATAACTATACTTTATATTAAATACATAATTACTTATTAAATATGAAATTGAAATAAATTTATATTAATATTAATAATAACTATCTATAATTAAATAAATATTAAATATATTTATTTATAACTTACCTAATCATATTACTAATTAAAAAAATTAATATATATTTATAAAATATGGAAAAACATAAAATTATTCTCTAAATACAAACCAAACCTGACAACTACATTTATTGAGATATGGACTATGCCAATATTATCTCCGCCTCCATTTATTGATATCCAGACTGTGCCAATATTATATCCGATTCCAACCCATAAAGAATTTTGTATTTCAGGTGGTTACGGGTACGAATCCGGGTACGAGTATATTGTGTAAGGGATGAGTCGTTAACTCACTTTTATGGCCCGCTCAGCCAGCTTGAGCAAGTACATTGCGTCTTTCTTTTTCAGAAATGTATCTTTCCCTGCAGTGTTTGGCTTCTCTTGCTTTGCTATCATAGAGACGGAATGGCGAAAATGAAGAATGGAGTCAATTATTTTCTGTGGAGTTAGTTGATGTGCAGTTTCTTACTGGTCTTCGCTTCATTTTTAGCCATGAAGGTACACGGAAAAAAGCTAACCCTGCACTTTCATGAACCTTTATTCCGGACGTAGTCAGTCGAGTGTAATCGGTTTCTATTCTTCAGGTAGCCGCTGGGCGTTCCAAGCTAGAGAGGCATGATCATTAACTAGCAAATCCAAACAATGTTTTTCGTAATATCGCCATTTGCATTGTCCGACTATTTTCATCTGTGCAGGTTCAATATCTTTATTCTCGGGCAGGATTGGAATTTGACATGCTACCCAATCCTCAAATTTGACGGTTACAGTCAATTTTAGGCTTTTCAACGAGCTTCAATGATGGGTATTGAGGAGTCCTGAATGTATTCAGAAGCTAAATTGGTGCAAACACGAGTAATTTACTCGTCAAATTTCTTTCTGGGTATGGCAATGCTCTGTTCCCTCATTAAGATTCATGGGTATGGCAATGCTCTGTTCCCTCATTAAGATTCAGTTTCGAAGATTCAGTTTCGATTTTTAATGTGAGAGAATCGATAGTAGCTAGTGGTGACTCGTGAGAGCATCCACCATAAGAATAGATTGAAAGGAATTTCTGAAGTGACATTGATAAAATAAAAAAGAAAATATTTTCATTCATAAAATAATAAAAGATTCAAAGGAATTTCTGAAGTGACATTGATTTCTCAACTTAGGGCATTTTTAAAGATTCAAAGGAATTTCTGAAGTGACATTGATTTCTCAACTTCAAGGCATTTTTAGATGAAATAATCCCAAGAAGTGAATACGGCTGAGATCAAAGTGGAATTTCTGGTGAATTGGAAGTGACTCGTCGTACAACCTCGTCTTCGGCTACTGCCTGCAGGTACGCTAAAATCTTTGTGCGTTTATTTGAAATCGATTCACATCTACTTTGCAGTAGGTCAAAGAATTGAATGCGGTTGCAGGTCAGAAGTCCCGCAGTTACCCGTCATTGGAGATTTTCACCGCGATTGGACACGAAGGAAACTACAGTCCCGTTTCTTAAGCATTAAACGTGGTAGATTTAACATTGAACCTTTTCCGCTTTTAAAATAATTCGGATGTTTGCCAACTGTGTCTGATTTTTCTAGCTATGAAAGAAATTTTAATTTAAATTAAGGGGTAGAAATCAGGGTTTTATGTTAGAAATTTAAATTTAGTAGAAATTATGTTAGAAATTTGAAAAACCCTAATTATTACAATGTGTAATTATTACAATGTGAAATTAGAGTTTTATGTTAAAAATTTGAAAGTTTTTTATTTTTTATATTATTTTTTTATTTGCTATTTAACAATTTCTAAACTTGTATCCGATTTGGAATTTGGAATAATATGTATATTTTATTATATTAGTTTTATATTAGATTTATTTTTATTTTTATATTTACTATTTTTACAATTTCTAAACTTGTAACTGATTTGGAATAATATGTATGTTTTATTAATATATATATTTTTTTTAAGTAAAAAGGTTGGAACCTATTGTATTATCAGATACATATTTGTAGGTGATGCTAGCTGTCCCGCCTGAGCAGGAAACCTGGACAGCTGGGCATCCGTGTCCATGTGTCACCAGAATTACAGTTTAAACAAAATTTATCAAAATTAGCTCTGTTGCGTTCCGCCCGAAGGAAACCGGGACGAGCAGGCATAGTCATGAAACTGGGTCTTCCATCTAGAACTGTAAAATATAGATAGCTATCTAGCCTAAGGCGTAAACTGAAAAAACAAAACCACAAGCAAAGTCTGGGGTTGCACATCAAATAACCTCTGAACCAGGGTGAGTGTCGCCGACCACAGAGTGCCTCCATCTGGCCAGGAAGGAGTAAGCTCTCGCGCATGTCGGGCATTGTTTCTTTGGCGTGGCTCTCGAATGCGTTGCAAAGAACATGTCGAGCCGCTGCTCCAGTCTCGCGATGCGGAAGACCTGGTCCTCTAACAGATTTCTCATCTCAAAGACGAGATTTAGATAATCCCAGTCCATTGAAGGTGGCTGTTCCGGGTGGTTGCTATCCACAAACTCCTCGCTGGTGGCCACTTGTGCTCTCTGCGTGTTGTGTCCCTCTGCTTCCCTGGTGGGGTCGGGAGGAGCTTCTTCTTCCACATAGCAGGGTGAGTAAGACCGCTCGACATTGATGTCACGATGGCTACGCGAGCCTCCTGCTGGCTGTGGAGGGCCAACTGAGCCAAAATGCGAGCGCGGGTTCCAATTTTCCGGCACCATGAACATGGTGTGCTCAGGCGGACTCTCCAGACCTCCTTCCGGGATCTCCTCTTCGACAACCGCCATTGGAGGTGTCCGTGGCCTTTCCCTGTGTCTCCTGGCAGCCATTGCCATGGCCTTTTTGAAATTCGCCTTCCTTTTGCGCCGCGATTCTGCTGCATACCATGCTGCGCCCCATCGCGATTTTCCTCTGATTCGAGGCATGGTGAGGTCCCAATGGATGATCCAGGGGCGGCCAATTGGAGTCAGATTGCTGCTGGGGGTAGGTGGGGTGGCCGAGAGCAGCAACCAATCCAGTGGAACGAGAGAAAAATTGCCGTGATGCTGGTGTGCTTGTGTAACGAGGGTCTTCAAGGGCGATCTGCTGTCTGGATCTGCACCTCGCAGAATGAGCGCGAGCACTATAACCATTGCTATAACCTCATCCATCACCTCCGCCATTAAAACTTGTTGGTTGATGCGGGTACCCTTCCCTCGCACGAGGGGTCTCGGCTTCTGAATGCGCCTGCGTATATGCATTGCGAGTTAATGAGCAAGGTGATGTGAGCCAGTGGATGCATTAACTTCGCATCCTGGCTCGCTCCCACTTGGCCGCATTGCCCTCCGTGTCACCCCATCCGAGAATGTTTTATTAATATTTAGATATGATTTTGTTTTAAAATAATTTTATGTAAGATTCTTTATGAAGCAGCTGAGATCAAAGTGATTAACATAGATACTCTCTGGCGAATTGGAAGTGGTTGGTCAGACAACCTTTTCTTCGGCCACTGCATTTGTATTCAAATTGTGCATTTATTTGAAATGGATTCCAATCTACTTTGTTGCAGGTTAGAATTCCCGCAGTTACCCTTAGTTGAAGATTTTGAGTGCGTTTGGACCCAAGGGAAGTACAGATTTTCACTGCGTTTGGACACAAGGGAAGTACAGTCTCGTTACTTGAGCATTATGGTCAAAATAGACTTGGTGGGTTTAACATTGAACTTTTAGAACTTTTTTTAAGCGTTTAAAATAATTTGGATGTTTGTCAACTGTGTTTGATTTTTCTAGCTTTCAAAGAAATTTTAGTTTAAATTTTTCTAGCTTTCAAAGAAATTTTAGTTTAAATTAAGTGTTAAAAATTAGGGTTTTATATTTGAAGATGGTATAAATTAGAGTTTTATGTTAGAAATTAGGTACACAATTTTTTTATGATGTTGATTTATAAAATTAATTTTTGGATATTTGTTATTTTTATAATCTTAAATTTGTTGATGTTGAATTATATGTAGGTTTTATTAATGTACTGTGTATATGTTAAATATGATTTTGTTTTAAAATAATTTTATTAGGGTTTTATGTTAGAAATTAGGTACACAATCTTTGTGATGTTGATTTATAAAATTAATTTTTGGATATTTATTATTTTTATAATTTTAAATTTGTTGATGTTGAAGCATATGTAGGTTTTATTATTGTATTATGTATATGCTAAATATGATTAAATATGATTAGTTTCAATTCTCACTTGTGATATATGTGCTCTTTATCCACTTGTTAACTATTAATATGATTACTCAATAGACAATCACTCTTCAATTCATACTACAACTTAGTAAGTTAATTACTAGATAAATTCAACATGTCAATTGGGTTATCTAAATGGTCCCTCTATTCAAAATTATCCTACTCACCTCATTTCAATTCTCACTTGTGACATATGTACTCTTTATCTAGTAATTACTTAATAAATATAAATAATTATTATTATGAATAATAATTACTAATAACTATATTTTATATTAAATAAATAATACTTAATAAATATGAAATTAAAACAAAACTATATTAATATTAATAATAACATAAAAATTAAAACATACATAATCATTATGATAATTATAAAAAAACACAAAATATAGAAAAAACACAAAAAATAATGTTCCCAAAACACAAACCAAACCTATATATGAACTATGTTAATATTATATCCCCTCCATTTATAAATATCATGATAATATTTAAAAAATTTAATACTTAATAATAATTATTTAAAATTAAATATACATTAAATAGATTTATCTATAAAATGATAATTATAAAAAAACACAAAATATAGAAAAAAACACAAAAAAAAATAATGTTCCCAAAACACAAACCAAACCTATATATGAACTATGTTAATATTATATCCCCTCCATTTATAAATATCATGATAATATTTAAAAAAATTAATACTTAATAATAATTATTTAAAATTAAATATACATTAAATAGATTTATCTATAATTTTATAGATAAACATAAAACATATATAATCATAATAATAATTTTAAGATCATCATAATAATAATTAAAAAAAAACTTTATATATATATATAAAAAAAAAATAAAATATAAAAACATTTTCAAAATACAAATCAAACCTTACAACTACATTTATTGATATATGGACTATGCCAATATTATAACAACTA